>JASDQU010312439.1:11016-24556 GCA_032191745.1 Picea mariana | reverse complement strand
AGAATTGCGACCGGTGAAATCGCGATCCCGTGATCCTCGATCACACGAGCGAAGGAGGTGACGTAGCTGAGTGGGACCTCCAGAGCAGGTGGAGGACAGGTGTCATCGGACTTCGGGTTTTCGGCGTTCGGAGAATCGGAGTTCTCGATGCCAAGGAGTTCTTACATCGCGGATTCGCGATCCACGAAATCTCGAAGGGGACGTGGCTGCATGGGACCCGAAAGCTAGTGGAATACAGGTGGAAGCATATTGGCATATCGACGTTCGGGGTTTGAAGGGTAAGTAGGTCACTGCCTTTCATCTGCGGATTTCCTGATAGGGAAATCCCCAAGACTCGAGGGCATTGACTGCTGACTATTCGGAGTTCGGGGTTTGGGGTTTGGAGCTGTCAGTGAATTGTGTTCGCATGAACCACGAACTCCCGAGTCGCGATATTCCGATTTCCGAAAGGGGAGATTTCCGAGGGGTTATTGTGGGTGACTTGTGACTCCCGAGGGGAGTTGGAAGAGCTTAGACTCTTTGGGCCCGTGGTTGAAGAAGGTCCTGGTGGGAGCGACCACTCGTTGAGGGGTAGGTTGCATCATTCTTTGACAAACGAATTTCAGATTTATCACTAGAAGAGCACACCATATCACCCTCAAGCGAACAAAATAGTGGAAGCATTTAAAAAGATTATAGAGCATGCACTGAAAAAGATACGTAATGTAAGTCGAGATGATTGGGACCTAAATATTCTTGTAGTAGTATAGGCATATCAAACTACATTTAAGAAGTCAACAGGATATACACCATTCTAATTAGTATACGGTCAAGAAGAAGTTATGCCCATGGAGTTCATTATGTCGAATCTACACATTGTCATGCTGACATAGATCACAGATTATAGTGCATTAGAGAAAATACTTTCAAAGTTAGTAAAACTAGAGGAAGAACCCTTTGTCTCAGGATTTCACCATCAAGTCTAGAAAGCATGTGAAAAAATGGAATGACAAACATATTAAATAGAAGAAGTTCCATATGGGAGACCTGGTTTTGATCTACGACAACAAATTTTTGTAGCACCCTAAAAAGTTCCAAATGCATTGGTTGGGTCTATATGTCATAATATTTGTGATAGAGATAAGTGTTTCTCAGTTGGATAAACTAAATTTGGAAATCATGGAAGGGATGGTCAACAGTAGTCGGCTAAAACTGTATAGGGATAGTCGTGCTTTCATGCACTATCCCAACTATGCACTATGTTCATCATAGTATTCATATTATAGTATATGTGTTATATAAAAAGAGCTTGAGGAAAGCCCCAATTTGAAGAGATAGAGGCTTGAATTTTTGAAATGGGCATTGTTCAAAGAGTCAAATTAGCAGAAAAAGAGATGAATAAGAAAATGTCAAGGAAAGGAAGGAGAATTGAAATGCACATAGAAAGGAGAATCAAAGAGCCAGGATAAAGACCTGCAAAGAGGATGGGAAAATAATTAAAGAGAAAACATAATGAAAATATTGTGGGAACACATAGTCATAAATGAAACACGATGACCATATTTTGGCAAGATAGAAAATATAGACCATGATCCATTAAAATATACTAATTTGATGCATGATCCAAAAGGAATTGAATGCAAACACAATTGTATGGGACTGGGAATGTTGGTGCGAAGAGAAAGACAACAACTATGGAAATCCTATAAAAGTAGACAAGGGGCAATGAGAAAGGGTTATTTTTGCATGGACATTTGAAGAAAAAAAAGAGCCAAAGAAGAGTTGAGTGAGTTGCAAAACTTCATGGTGCCACCAAAGGTAGGAGCATCCACATCACAGACAAAGAAACCACGCACCAAACATGCATCAGTGACAATATAGGAAGAAACCCTAAGAGCATTGGTGTCGGATCCAATAAACTTTACAAGGTCTTATGTTCCACCCAAAAGGCCAACAACAAAGAAAGTTAGACTGCCGAAGGAGATGAAGTATGACCTCATTACACCGATGATTGCACTTGGGGTCACTATATTGGGAGATATATTGCATGCAGTAGGAATCCTAAGGTATCCAGACCATGATCTTATAGATATAAAGATGTTTCTAGAGTTAGAACCACATAATTATCTATGCACATCACTCATCTTGGACTCACTGGTTGTTAGTGAAAGATTTGCCTCACCCTATGCAATCTTGTAGAGAACACCTTATTCCATTTCCCTATGCAGGCTTATCTTCCTTGTTACTAAAATCTAGAGACAAAAATACAAATTTTTCCACTTGTATGCATCTTGCACATTATACAACAAGCATATACGTAGGCTTCTCCATGACAACCCGCGTACATCAATATTTGTGCCAGAAAATCAAAATTAAATGTCGGGTTTCCATGTCATGAAAGGAGATCTCTGATCCTTGGCCTTCCATATACTCGAAAAATTTGGACTCATCCCTTCAGTTGAATTTTGAAGGCTATAAGGAGGGAAATTCTGAGCTATGGAAAAAGAAAAAGAATTCAACTTTGAGAGAAAAGTTACTCTGAAGAAATTATTTACTTCATATTGACTTTGCATCCCTTTGTCCTTTAATACTGAACACAATGTTTATCCCCAAAGAAACTCCCTTATTGATGGAGAACCTCATTGTCTCCCTTATACAATATTTCCTTTGGTGGAGGATTAAAGTGGTGGAGGCCTAGCTAGAAGAAACTTAGTTTCTCAGTTCCAAACTATGTTGACAAGGAAGTCTGTAATATTGTCATTTTTGTTGATCATTTATTAATAGAAATACTCTCTTCCCATCCAATTGATGTCTTGCAAATATATGAATTATTATCCATGGGTGTATTTGTTATGTATATTGATGGATTATGCTATCTAATGTGGTAACCTTTTATATTGCCACCATATGTTTGTTTTCTCTTTTTTGTTGAGAACTTGTTGCAGGTATATATAGCTTTGGATCAAAGTACTCAACAATGGGCATCATCGAACATCTGGATGAGGTAGGACTCTTTCTTACATCCTTTGCACATTGGTTTTTATAGCATATTGTACAGATATAGTATATTTCTATAGTCATTTTCATCTGTTATGGTTCACCCTAGCCATAGAAAGATTTTCCTCATAATAGAATTGGTGACCATACTGGGGATGAATCTTGTTTCTTAGGTTTTGAAGTAATTTTCTTCTTAGATTGCTCTCGTTTCTATTTTGGTTCTTCTTGTATCATTTCTTGACAACTCCTATTCACTTTGGGTCTGAGTTTTCAACCTTTCTCCATTGCCCGGCCTTGTTTTAAAGCATACACGTGCCTTTTGCCTTGACAATCGCGTATACACATGGTCTATCTCACTATAGGGTATGTATATATGCTTTGTTTGCCTGAACAGTCATGTACACCTTTTTTCCTTACCTGTTTTCTTGGTCTAGTGTTTTCTGGGTAGGATTTGATGCTTGTTGAGCCTTCTTGGGTCTCTCTAGTGTCTGTTGAGTGCCTGTGGGATGAAAGGAAACCCTCTTTTGGTTGAATGTCTGGGAAAATTATTTATCTTCATCTTTTCATTTTTATTTTCCTTATACATTGGGCTTGGTGTTTTTTTGCTTAGTATCCTTCTTGAGTTATCTCTTTTTTACACAAAGTAGGGATATATATCAAGTTACTTTTTAGTCCATGCATTTTTAGTTTTGATATATTGAAAATACAAAAAAAATAGGCATTTGGCATTGCTTGGATTATTTTTCCTTTGAGTTTTTATCATTATCTTAGTGCATATAGTGAAAGATTACATTTTTACTTCTGAATTGTAGATTTGAATTTGAAAATTGCATTGTTTTTAAAAGCATATCATTCATTAAAAGTTAAAGTTAGGACTTTGCATTCTTTTCATATTTACTTTTCTTCTAGAGTCATAACACCATGAGTTTCACTACCATACATTTTTGAGTAATCACGTCCATTAAAATCAACTCTATACTTTAAAATTTATTAGTAATGATTTTATTTCCTAGGGTGCGCAAACTAGCCTAGGAATTAGTCCCTTGGAATAGGATTTTGTGAGTAAACTTCTCCAAGGCAATTATATCAACATATGTGTTTGAGTCAGGGAGTGGATAAATCCATTGTATAATTGGTAATATCAAGAGGATCCGCTCACACCAGAGTCAATCACGAGGTCGAGTGAAGTTGGTTGAAGGGATACCCCCTCGATACCTTCCTAGCGTCAAAGATATTTATGGGGATCTATTCATATCTGGGGATATTGCTAGTGCCTTTACCTCTATGAGAGGCAATGCTTTCAAGGTTTCAAGATCTTCTACCCTACCCACACGGTAGACCTGACCTACAACTGCTCTCTTATGCATCGATTATACATTGGTTTATTAGTTGCTTGAATTAGGTGTCTCATAGGTTACTTGCAGGGGTTATTTTGTAGGAACCCTGGGTCAGATAAGGGTCGGACAACACACAACCTTTATGGAGGATTACCTCTCCGGGGGGATTCAACCGACTAGTTGTTAATCCCACGAGGGCCCTTATAACTAACTATGTTACCTATGATATTTAGCAGGGAGTCTCAGGCCCCTCTTGGGTGAGACATACCTTCTTTAGGGAGGGAGGCCAATCATCCACTTTACCCCATTTGCATTCATTTTGGTTGTTTGACTTTAGGTGTGCTCTTTGATTACTATTTGGAATTAAGAGTTTATACTGAGTTCTCTTTATCATCGATAGTGGAGTTCCTTTTACTCTTGTTTTCACCGCTACCTACCCCATGATGCCTACTCCTGTCATGGGGATGATTCCTTCCATTTTTTTATAATGGTACGCAGAACTATGGTACTCAGTTCGCGCCTTGGGTCTCTAGTCATTCTCTCTCTTTTTATCCTTCAAAATGCAACTGAAGGGAAAAGTCAGAACATTTCTAGTATATGGTACTGATAGTCGAGTCATAGGGGTGGGAAACATGACTACATTGAATATGCATATTGAACCTGTTTGAGATCCTATATTTTGGAAGAAGAACAGAAATAAACATTTGCGTCAAGTTATTGTTGAGTTTTATCCACTAAGGTTTCCTATGGTTGGACAAGCGAGTATTGATTGACACCCAACTTATTGTGAGGATTATAGAATTGTCATCGGCTAGGGAAGACCCACTACCTCTGTTCATGGATAAGACTCATGTGAAAGAATTAGCATAAAGTATGAAGAAAAAATATGTCATGGATAGAGGAGCACACAGATTAGATGTAGTAAGCATCAATGATGATTTTTTCAAGTTTGTGATGTAAGTGTTACCTTGCAAGTTACTAAGGAAAAGTAGCAGATATTAGGTGCCAACAAGAGTAATAGAAACAACAGAGAAGTACACAACATGAGTGCAGATGAATTGGGAAACGTTTTTGGTGAACCAAATCTTAAGAGACTACAAGGAATCATAGGAGAAATGAGTAGAGTTTTACTATGCTTGTTTATTGATTTTAATTGCATTAGTTTCTTAGAGGGAGCCAGAGGAAACCCGATCACTAGTGTTAGCACTCTGTAAATTTTTTCGAATGATAAAACAAATGACAGAGGTAACCTGCAAACGACTTTAGAGTTGGGTACTATCTTTCTCAACTCATAGAGGGCTCTCACCTGTCACTTGGTCTTTAACAAATGAGTTTTCTTTAACAAGTCAATGTCTAGAATTTATTTCTTTGAAGGGTTTTTTTATAATTTCGTTGGCAAGGAAGGGGAGGGACACCTAGGGATATGGAGTCAAACTTCTAAAAATGAATGGAAGCACTAAATGGTCAGTTAAAATATCCAAAGGGTAAATGCTAAATGAGGCAATGAATCTGAGTTATAAATTGTAATTTACAGAGTGTAAGAGTAAAGGAAAAACATATAACTGCATCAGAGCATTAAATAAAATGAATTCTGACTTAGTTAGGAGGAACTTAACACAGTTTAAATTTCTTGATCCGAGAGTATCAGAAGATAAATTCTAGGCCTTTAACTATCAAATTTAAGTAGAATACAGTGAAAATGAAATCAAGAACACAGGAAATACATACGAAGAAAGAAGAGAAATATCAAACCACCACCATTAGAATCTGTTCATGGAATTTCAAGAAATCTGCATGTGCATTCTACTCATCTTCAGAAAATTACATTCAAGTTCCAAATAGATAAAATCGTTCTGTTGCACTTCTTCCAACTCCTAATACATTTGGAAATATTAATATTTATACAAGCTGAGTTCCTTCGGTTTGAAACTGATTACAATGATTATAAAGAAATGTTTCATTTTTGAAACTGACTATAATGATAATAAATAAATGTTTCATTTTTTAAACTAATTACAATGATAATGTTTTTGTTTTTAAACCGATTACAATGATCATCAAGAAACCTTTCTTGATCCGGATTCTGGCTCCTCTAGAGTTTCAGTCCCATGCTTCTCTACTTGATCTTCTTTGGTCTTCTGCATGATCTACCATGTTTAGTGACATCTGGACATCATTTACTAGGCCCTGGAAAACTGCATTTTGTCTTACCCAACCTGATTATTTCCTTCCATTGAAAGTCATAAGGGATATCATAATCTGCCATTTCCTTTATCAAAATCTCCAAGTCAATGAAAGAAGCATAGGACATGAATGGAAGTCCAATCTTGATTTTTTTGAATTGATTCAAAATTTCAAAGTCTGTAATCAGATGGTCAACTAATGTGGTTGATTTTATATTTTCCTCTAGTGTTTCAAAGTCAGAATGATCCATTTTACACTGAGTCAAATGAGCATTGTATTCTTCCTGATCACACAACTTTCCCTTGCCATCCCAAAATGGTGGAAGTCCTTTGGTAAACAATTCTTCTAACAAATCTTTGAACTCTTGTACACTCTACTCCATCCGTGATGATTTAGTTTGAACTGATTTCAATAGGTTATGTTAAGCAATAACCCCCCTATCCCAGATAATCAACGTAGTTCTAGCTTTAAATCCATTAGTCTGAAGGTATGCAGTAGGAACAACGTTGAGTATATTTATGGCATTTTGGGCCCATTTTGATGGTTTCTTCGCTAAAGTTTCATTCACAATAGTGCATTTATTTATGGATGTAATGGATATGTTGTCTTTATCATTAATGAAATTCAAATATGATCTGAACTTGGAAACGTTAGCATCTATAGAGTTGAAGATGATATTCTTTCCCCCCTGCAATAGACCTTTGCCTCTTAACCTTATCTTCAATTTATTTATTCTTTATTTCAAGGCTTCATTCTCCTTTTGAAATTGAGCTATATTTTCATCCTTTGCCTGCAATTCCTGCTTCAATTTATCTATGCTTCCTTTCATCCCTTTGATTTCTCCTTCTTTCAAGCTAACTTGTGGCATATCCTGGACAATTCCTTCAGTGTTTGACCAAACTTCTGCAGTAGGAGCTGCAACCACAACCTTGTTTATCAATTCTTTCTTCTCTTGTGACCGTTTCACCTTTTCTTGTTCTAGATGCAACAACCCAGTCTTGTAGCCCAGTGTCTCTTGACAAAGTGTTTCCTTCTCCTGTTCTAAAGAAACCAATTCTGTTTTTTCTGGATGCTCTATAGCAAGAATTTTCAATTTCTTCTTCAAACTTTGAATTAATTTGTCATTCTCATGCAATGAATATTTCAACCCTTGGGGGCCTTGAACTTCCAACCTCTTAACCTGAGTTTGCCAAGCTCTGCTAGATTCCTTTACCTGCCTCAATTGTCCTTCCAATTTCATTGCATAAGATGATAGTTTTGAATTCTTTAAAATTAAGCTCAGGTAATCAGAATATAGCATGTCACTAGTGTGTTTGTGGAATTTGACCTTGTTTGGAGCACTTATGTTATCATATTTTATCTTTATTTTTGAGAATTTGTCTTCATCTACAAATGCAATATTAATGGTCCTATTTTCGACATCCCTTACTGTGAAAAGAGAATATTTATGCTGATATATCTTTTCCACTTCAGGGACTAAATCTCTCATCTCATCCATATCTATATTACCGTTCTCAACATACTTTTTTGTCAAATCTTCGCTAGACTAAGAAGTTGAATCAAATGTTTAAAAAATGTATTTCTTACTACTAAAATTTATTGAGTTGCCTTCACTTTGGAGTTTACTTTCCTTTTCAACCTCTACAGTGCTAGTACAAATTTCCACCATATCTAGATTAGCTTGGTCTCTGGACTCTTCCTCTTCTAAATCCACAATCTGTGCTGACTATGTAAATTTCATCTTTTTTGGGTTAGTTTGCTGGTCACTGATGTCCATGGCCTCTGACCTTCTTCTCTCAATGTAAACACTTGTCTTAGGAACTTTGATTATCAAATTTTGAGGAGCTTGTTGTGTTTGAATTTTTTGCAAGGTTTCCTCCACTTGTTGTGTTTCAATTGGTTGCAATATTGCTTCCACATCAACACAAAATTCTAGATTTTCCATCTTATCAAAACCCTCAACTTGTTCATGCTCATAAGGGGACTGTTTGTTCGTATGTCTTCTCTTGGATATCATTTGATGTGGATCATACCTTCTTCCCTTTAACTGTGCAAAACCAAAATCTTTGATCTTTGCTTGAACTTGAGATAAACATGATTTGTATTTAACAATGAAGGGTCCAATGACAAAAGTGAAATTAAGGTTGGAGGCTTTGTGCAACTTCAGGAAATTATCTGTCTTAGATATAATTCTATGCCTGATGCATTCAAGGAAAAAGATTATAGGAGTCAGAATAATAGGCAATAGGTAAGGGGATTCATGACAACTGTAAACCCATATTACTGTTGAGTGCATGAATAATACCCAATCCCCCACTTTGTTATCTAGATTTGGTTGTAGATAGCTTCTCAAGTCATCCAAAACTCTAGGTAGGCTAGTATGGAAAATCAAACTATAAACTTTGGACATGACTTTGTTGATGAAGATAAGTAATGTAATTCTTTTACATTAAGTTTACACAAATGTTTCTTAAAGAAATTCCCTCTTGTTGGTTTCTAGGAAAATTCTCAATAGATAGGTGTAGTATCTAAAATGTCTCAGGGAGAGAAAATTCACTAGTTGTTTATGGATATTATCAGCTAGGAATTGATCAAAGTTGATATGGACTGACAGACTAGACTCTAACTTAAAAAAGGTCAAAAGGAAACCGACCATGACTCCAAACACATATTTTTCATTATCTAGACCTAAAACTCGACTCAATAGGGGACCATTATATTTACATTCATCGACAAAGGCAGAACTTTTGAAAAATGTTCAAGTTTGATAATTTTCTATAAAAACATATCATAGACCTCTGATGGTCATTCTCTATATACCCTAATCATCTTCTCTTAATTAAAAGGTTCACAAATTGTGGAAAAAGACTCTGGTATACTAAGGGACTCTGGAATTGATATAATCTCTACCCCACATAAGACCTAAGACCCTCTTTTATTTACAACAACTCTTTCTTCATGGGAATACTATTCGACGCACCAACCTATAAATTCAGGAAACAAGAAAGAAATTTTGACAACATAAGGGACTATGGTGGCCTGGACTACTTCCAGGAACGATATACATCTTCCTACTTTATCGGACGAGTTTTTTCTGGACACAGAGATAGGATAAATAGTGATTTCGACATCAAAAACTTTTGTCTCTTGGTCAATTGGGGCTTATTCATTTTCCACAAGATCTTGTTATGTTAGAGAGGTTATGATGCCATCCATGGTTGTGATGAAGAATACATGTAAATGAGAGGAAATAATGTTTTGAGTTAGTGTATTATTGATTTGCAGGTGAAAGATGATGGTCGCGGCAAGTTTCTAATGGTCCAGTGTTCAAAATAATAATCAAATAAAATAAATTACTAAATGTCCCTTTATACTTTTCCATTTTTCAGAGGCATGAGAAAGTGGTTTGAGGAAACCTTCTTACCATCCTGAAATGCACCTTGTGATGCCACATACCTCTGAGAGAAAACCTTTGTTTAAATTTTAGGACCACCCTTCAAAATTAAGCCCCGTGCAGGTTCACCCCTGGAAATCATTCTCGGTCGTTGATCTTGAGAACTCATGATCAATGATGATTTATACCTAATCAACTTAGCGCTCATGCCATATTTATACCTTCCCTTCCATATTCATCTCATTTCCCAGTTTATTAGGCTTCCAAACCAAATTTAGCATTCCACTAGATCTTGAAATCTTGATTTCGCACAATAAAAATTTAATGGTGACTAACAACTAGAAGGTATGAAACAACTATTCCTTGTAGCAATATACCTTTCTTTGTGGTATACTGCACATAAGAACAAACAAATGGACAACCATATCATATTATACATCTATAAAGAGACAATTTGACAATGCATTGAGGACACACCATGAATTCTACCTCCGATAGTTGAAGAAAACAAAGAAATCCCATGATTTAAGCTAGGGATGCACCACATGTACATTCAAGAAAAGAGATATCTAGATCATAAATGGTTTTCGACTAACTATAGGCCAATAGAAAAGGATGTCAGCCAGATTTTCAATGACTAGGAAGCACAATGAAAAACCCTAGTGATAGAAACAATGCAGAAGGAGACACCATAATCAAAGAAGGATCAAGAAGAAGAACAATAACATGAAGAAAAAGGGAAGGGTGCAGGAGACACTCAAACAACACTTTCCATTGGAGAAAAGAGAAATGATCACCCTAAGGATCAATCAATGCATAAACATAAGAAGAGGAATTCCTCAAATGATGTAGCTATCCTGGAAATATTGGGGATGAGGTCAAAGAATTAAATGAAGAATAATTTATGCAAGATGCATAGAAACATGAGTTAATGCACACGAATGTGCAAGAAAAAATAGCTACACTGTACTCGATTTTGGAATCAACTAGGATAGCACAAGCTCGAACAACAGAAGAAGAACATATAAAGAGCACAACAAATACAATAGAGTCATGAAAAAATGACATGAAAACGACCATCAACATTAGCAGAGCACTGGATCATGAATATATTAGCAGGGGACATAGAGTTCCACATGACATAAATGTAAGATCACATGAAAACATTAAGTCATATTGACTTAGTGTTGTCACAATTACCATTAAAGATTCTACATATCTTGTAGAAAAGTGTCACACAAGAGATCTATTCTCACACATAGTCAACTTCTATGGATTTGGTCAAAGTAAATGCAAACAACAATGCACTACACATAGGGTATAATAAACTCATTCTGAAAACAAAACGTTTGCAATAGGAAGTGCAATAGGTATACAACAAATTCCCATAGGTATGAATGGAAGAATATACTCCCTTAGAAGAGTAAGTGAAAAATATCAGTGAATCCATTCATGGATTCTATGCAAAGATAATAGATTTGGAAGCTCACACAATGAAATTATCCCAACAGAGGAAAGGGAGCAATGAGAGAAGAAAACCATGAAGACTGTTGAGAGAATTTGGGGCTTGGATGAGGAATGCATAAATTTGTATGAAGAGAGTACAAAAGTGTGGAATCAATTGTTGGATAATGCAGAGCTACAAATATTAGAACAGAGGTTACAAAATGCATAGGAGAAGGTGAAAAAGATCAAAGATACAATGAGCACTCTACTACCAATAGAAAAAATGACTCTAATGGTTGAGAATATGTAGCTACACAAGGAGATAAACCAAATAAGAGTTGAAAAATAGACTCTCGTCCAAAATCTTAAGTCACTACAGGAGGAAGTCTTTCGGGTGACATAAGAACTTGTAGCTACACAAGGGATAGTGAAGCAAGCAGTGAAGGACAATGCATATAAAATGAAGACCCCCATTATTGGGCAGACAAGAGAGGGAATTTTGACACAAGAATCAGACGTAGAGGATAAGGTCCCAACCGCAAAGGAAAATTTTGATAAGTCTGTTGTGACTTGGAAGGGGCTGCAGTAGAAGTTCTGAGTGGCTTAGGATGAGCCACACATGAGTGTTGGGGGCTTGTTGGGATAGGATTTTGGGACCCATTTTGGGAACTGCACAGCACATGAAAAGTAAGGAAAGACAGTTGGTGCACTTTCATGTATGAACACATGAAAAGAAAGGAATATCATTGAAGTTGATAGGAATTTTGGGTCCATTGGTTTGGGATAAGCCCTATTGGAATTGTATAAATATGTAATTTTTTATGTGTATAAGGGAGGTAAAATAGGAAAAGAGATAGTGAATAAGTATGTATGAATGTATGCAAGGATTAAAGAGTGAAGAGAGACAGAGATAGAGAGAGAGATAGGAGAACAACAAGGGCATGATGTATGAGAATAATGTGCATATTTTGTAATGGATGATTATGAATAATGTAATAATAAGCCAACTGTTGTGGATGTAGCCGATCTTGGGTGAACCACATTAAATATGGTGTCTATGTGTTATGATGTGATTGTTATGTTTACTGTGCATATGATATATGTTATCTTGCTATAAATATGTTACATGTTATTTTGTTTTTGGGCACCTAATATAAGATATAATGAATAAATACTAAGTATAATGGTTATGCAGATTTCTTTCCCTCCCTTCATCACTATGGAAGTCAGGTTCCTGCAGTTCCCATAGATACCTTGGGTGAAACTTCACCTGCTTGTGGTTGATGCTGAAAGTGTTGGTATCTCAAGGTTTTTTTTGTGAATTCTTGTTGAACTGTGGGTCTTCCCACTGCGCAACAACAATACTATAACATGAAAACATTAGATATATGCATGAAATATATATTGTAATGTCCTTAAACTTTCTCCATGAATTGCCATATTTTTTTTTGTTTACTTGATGACATAAAAAAAGATACAAGAAGACTATTTTTGATCATTCACATTAAATCCAATAGCATAATGTAATATAAATCACAATGAAAATTAACTTTTTTTCCTACACTTGTAGCAGTTACGATCTTCAAGACACATAAGTAGTGCTTGCAATCCTCGATTCTTTCGATTGATTTTGACCATTTATGGTCTCATGACTAGCAATTGTTCTGAGGAACTTGCAAGATTTGTACTTTGATAAAATCTTTCCTAGTATATTCATTCAAGAGCTATTTTACTTCACAAGAATAAATAAACTCACATGTCTCTCTCATACCATATGTAATGCCTTTATACATTAAGGAAGTATACTTTTTTTTCTTCAATCAATTAAATATAAATGAAAATGTTTAATTTTACAATTTGTGAAAGGTTATGCTATAAGCTTAGTCCACTATATGAATGCTTGTGCAAGCTACACAGTAAGTTTTGTCATCTTAGTAAAATATTAAGCAAGGAATATCCTATATATATTCATTTATTCTTTTTATAAATACATCAACTTAACAATTCATAATGATGATGATGATGATGATGATTAATGTCCACTAAGACCTAATTGGTCTATCAGACCTTAAGAGGGTAAGTGATTACTTGTGATTCTTTAGAATTTTGTTCTGTGCTCCAAAAGCATTAAGAAAAGATTTCCAAGATCACCATACTTTTGTTGAGTTAAGAGGTTAGGAAGGTTGGTAGTGTGATCAATATT
>JASDQU010312438.1:0-13538 GCA_032191745.1 Picea mariana | reverse complement strand
TGATGAAGAAAACTTCCGATGACTCGTAAATGTGCTAGACAATTGTTCAAGATGATATTGATGATACTATCCTCGAGATGCCACCAATGATGCAGACCTCGCTCGCCTGATGCTGATGAAGACTGATGAAGAATACCTTTCTTGTTAAGGGGGAGTGTTGAAATAATGTAACTGCAAAGAGCATTCTTATTATTTTGTTATTGGATTAAATCCCCATTGTGGATTAATCATGTCATTATTATTATTTTTATTATTCGATTAATCCCCATTGAGGATTAATCAAGTCGGTAATTGTATAAGGACCAAATCCCCTTTTGCAGATTGGTCATCAGACAATTATAATGTAAAGAATAAGAAGTCGGCACCAGCAGTTATAATGAAAGGGCCAGATTTAATTAAAGGTGGATTTACCCACCTAGTGAGAGAGGTCGGCCCAACCAGTTGGTGACTCATCACATGTGCTAGATTAGTATAAATAAGAGGCTAGCGCCTCACTTCTAACACACACTTCACTTGCTCATTCTCTTATGAGGCAAGTTGACATTTCAAGTTGGTGAGAGGAGAAGAAGGGTGGCGCATCTCTTGGAGGAGGATTTTCTGTACTGATTGAGTTATCTCTTGAACTTTTGATAAGCTATTTATGATAAGGAAGTTTTTCTGGGTTTTCTTCCCCTAGAGGGTTTCCCAGGATAAATGTTGTGTCTATTGTGGATGTGTATTTCTCAGTGATCTTGTGCTTATTATGCTCTTATCTTTATGAAATGCAAAGAACTATAATAATAGCATAAACATTAACAAATGAGACAAAAAAATGGAATGATGGTCGTGGAAAAGTGGGGTGATGATAGTGAATAAAGTCCCCTACCCCCCAACTTAACTTGTTTCATGTCCTCATGCAACGTGGAATAAGTCATAGAAGTGAAAAGGAAAGGGATTTGGATGAGGGAATTTTCCAAATTAGTCATTGCTAGCAATTGAGGAATTACATGATTAAAGTTTAGAAAATAACATACCTCCACTTACCCAAAATGTTGATGAACTATGCAATAGGAATATGGCTGATGTGGCTGCTAGATCATGGAAGATGTCACTGTTGCAAGATCATATGGAAAGTGACTACTGCTGTAGCTACGACTGTAATCTGCTGGATCAGAGAATGTGAAGTGGAGGAAGATGAATTGCTGCTAAATGCACCATGGAAAAGAGAAAGTATGAAATTGGAACTGTGGTAGTCTCATATGGATGAAGTCATGCTTCTGTAACTACTGATAGAGTTGTGAAAAGTGTATAGTGTTCACTCGCTTCTAAACCTGATGGTACAATTCTAATCATGCGAATGGATGTGTCGGTGTCGAGCATGAAAATAAGTAATTGGATTACCAACCAATGATGAATGTTGTTAACCAATGTGAGGCAACTCATCATTGATGTCAATGAGTGCCAAGGTACCTGAGTACATCTTACAAAGTGCGAATGAATGAGCTGATGTCGAGCCACGTGCAAGATCTGACGATCAAGGGACATTGATTTATTCCCATGATTGTCAGCGAGAAAACTTGCCATTAAGGCATGCAAGCCTCCAGGTACTCAAAATGGACTCTAGTCTATATCCCAGATAAGGTGTTGAGGTCGATGGGGCAAGACTTGTTGAAAGGTGGGCCTTAAGGAATCCCACATCAGTCAACATGAGTTCGGATAAAAAGAGTGGTAGGACTATAAATATAGGCATGTGCGAAGTCATGAAGGATAATTCAATGGAAGATGGGCTTCAACACAAGGATGAACAATCTACTTTGAAGGAGAACTGTGCGGAAGGCATTCATGACACAAATGGGTTTATGAAAAGGTTTCTGTATAACTACAAATGCCATGATGTGTAAGACAAGAATTAGCTCCTTCAAGTAGTCAAGAAAGCATGTCTTTTTTTTCAAAAGTTTTTGTGATTTTTGAAAATCACTTCAACAACAAGATGCGATCGACCACACACCTGAAAAAACTTAGTACAAATCCTGCATGAAAACTTGTAAGATGTTCGAAAATATAAAATGCAGGGATAAGTATGAATGTGATCAAATCAAATTCAGAAACAAAGTTCATTTTACCTGTTGCCCTTTGTGCGCAAGTTCCGTCATCAATCGTTGTTGAAGTGACTCAATGAGCCAAGTTAGCATAAACGAAAAAAAAATCATGACTCCTATTTAAGTTTTCAAGAATTAATTGAAATCCATTTGCTAAAGATTTTTCTTTTTGTTTTATGAATTTTTATTATTTTTATGTTTGACCTAAGTGTGTTTTTATTTTTTTTTTTAACAAAATTTTTTTTATTAAAAGAAATTAATAAAAATTTTGTTTTGTTATTATACAAACTTTGATATAAATTTATTATTATTATTATTATTTTTTGATGTGCAACAACCTGACATGGATGCTGACAGTCTGGAGACAATACCAAATCTTCATTGATTGCCAACAATTATTATAGAACAAAATGGCCAGATAAATGCCAATCAAAGTTGGAACCAACTATAATTATCTCTTCTTTAAAATCTAGATGTATAAACATTGGCCACTAAAATTTAATAACCAAATATATAAAGGATCATGTCCGATTAAATATAGATTGGGAAGAATATGCTGCAAATCCAATTAATATGAAATCAACGAAAATGGGATTTAGTCTACCGACAAAAATTCTTTGTTCAGTTGAATATGAATCTAAAAACGGATTTCAGGGGATATGCTGAGAAAAAAATGGATCTTCTTACCTGGTTGATCCCTCTCAACATGAATTTACCTGTTCATTTCTTTTAATCAGTTATTCCAGCAAGGTTGTTGGAGCATGCACCTTCATCTCGTCCAAATTTTCCATTTGATCTACATACCAATCGTGTGAAATTGTATTCGACTAAGTTTAAGCAGCAACTCCAACTCCAGGTGTGGATTCATTCAGTAGGGTGAACGCTGCATATCTCCTTTAGCATTGTTCTCTTCATTTTAATTATAGCGCGCGAGTAATATACAAGCAGATGTTCATGCACAGATAAACAATTTCATTCTGATCAAATAAATTAGAGTCTCATGCTAGTGAAGGCTAGCTGAAACCGTGTTATTGATTGACTTCCTTCATCTTTGATTCCCTAATGAGGACATGCTGGTCAGAAAAATAGAAGCTTAGACCTGCCTTTGTTCTCTGCATTTAGAATTTATGATATATTGTTTTGTTTATAGGTTTCTATAGGGGTTTATTTGCAGGGAGTCAAATGCAATTTTCTCACAAACGGAGAATTAGGATTAGCTGAAATTTTACAGGCAGGTTCCTATAGTCCAAATTCTTTTACACGCCAAAAAACAACTATACCCACATCACAGATTTCGAGAAAAATGAAAAATGGCTGAAGGTGACTATCTTGATTTTCTCAAAACTTGTACATTATATTGGGCTGAGATTTACTGGGTTTTTTTATCATAACATCTTGCACTTCCAGTCCAAAACCCACAAGAACCCAGATCCTAGTTTGTGAGATATATTCAGTTTAATTTCTGCATTTTTTCTTTATAATTTGTGTTTTTATTCTTTATAATTTTTGTTTTATCGTTTTGTTTGCAGATCGAAGGATAGAGGCACAAATTTATTATATTTTTTTCTTTTTATGTTTTCAGAAAATAAAGAACTTTTAAAAATTCAATGCAAAACTTATTAAAAAAAAAAATATTGTGAGCAAATGGAACAAACTTATTGAAAATTGTAGACGAAAAATATATTAGGCAATTTTTTCATCATCAACAATTAAAATTCTTCCTGAAATCAATTGAGTCATCCTACTTTTTGATCATCGCAATCGCACGAAGCATAGAGGAGAGCATACTTATTCTAGCAAAAATAAAAAAATTGAAAATAAAACCCTACCTACACTACGCTAATTAGAAATGAGAAATTAGTTACATGTAATCAAACAACCAATGTAGCCATGCACGTAACAATAATAAAAATATTTTGTCTTTCAATTTAGCAATTGACAGTCGAGAATATGTATGGGCATGAGAAATTAGCTGTTGAAGTTCTAAATTAACAAAATAAAAAGGAAAACTAAGTGGAACTAATCTAGTACTTTCTTGAAACCAGCGTTCGATCAGGCTTTCGTAGGCGTAATTTGTCTTACTCGGATCATGTTGTAGCTTCTTGCTGTTCTCCTCAACCTCCTGCTTGCCTAATTGTTCTTTATTAAATATGCAAGATTCTTCATATGTTGATTCTTTGTTCGCCTTTGGAGGAGTAATTAAGCTTCCAACTACTGTCAAGATCTCCTCTTCCAGAGAAGAGGAGATCCCGACTTTTGCTAGGACCTGAGTGAGTTGTTCCAATCTTAAACTCATTGTTAAACCATGTTAAAAAAAGGATTCTTACATCACCCAAAACCGAAATAAAAAAAAAAAAATGAATAAAAGCACTCTTACTGAAATGGAAAATAATTACTCTTCACAGTTGCGGAAATTAAAATGTTCTTGATAGTTGGTAGGGACAGTGAGGAATCTACACTGAAGCAGCTCTATGACCCTTAGAACCAACACATGTAGATCACGCTTGCAGAATTGAAATTTACACTAACTTGCAAGAATTGAAATTTACACTACCCTACATGTCCTTACCCATATGTCACCTTAGAGTTAGGAGCATGTCTAATCACAATTGCATGAAAAATAAATTTAAACTACCACACTTGCAGGTATTGAAATTTACACTACCCTACATGTCCTTACCCATATGTCACCTCAGAGTTAGGAGCATGTCTAATTACACTTGCATGAAAAAGAAATTTAAACTACCACACTTGTAGGAATTGAAATTTACGCTACCCTACATGTCCTTACCCATATGTCACCTCAGAGTTAGGAGCATGTCTAATTACACTTGCATGAAAAAGAAATTTAAACTACCACACTTGCAGGAATTGAAATTTACACTATGCTACATGTCCTTACCCATATGTCACCTCAGAGTTAGGAGCATGTCTAATCATAGTTGCATGAAAAATAAATCTAAACTCCAATTCATTATGCTTCCCTGGCAACAACGCCAAAATGTTGGGCTCTAAAGATGTCCTAAAAACAACCTCTATACATCAACCAAAGGTAGGCGCTGGCACAAACGTTTTACTTGTCACCTACGTAGGTTCTTACCTTCCGTTTTCAATACCCAGCCTCTAGAGATGCAACACCTATAAATGAATATCAATCATAAAGGGAACGACAATTGTTCTATTCAAAGGAACAACACAACCTACAAAAGGAACAAAAATCATAACAAAAGGAACAACAATTGTTACATTGGACCGAACTAATGTTGAATTAATTGCATTGTAGTATTTACTCAACTATGTAATTTGTCAACCTAGGGTTTGTAAACTGATGAAGCACACGCAAAGTATATGCAAGATTGAAGCAGAACTAATCTAATCCAATGTTTAAGCTACGAAGGAAATTGAATTAATCTAGTTGCGTAAATGAAATTAATCTAGGAATGGGAAATTGCGTAAATGAAATTAATCTAGAAATGGAGAACTGCATGAAGGAAAAGCAAGTACAACATGTGAAGAGTTAAATAACACAACAACATATGTGAGATCACACCAATGAAGCAATCTTCTATTACAATAACCAAATCAATCTTCATAACAAAATAATAAAAGCATGAAAACCAAAACCATGAATCAAAGATAAGAATCCCTTTCTCTTTCGAATCCTAATGACTACCATTAATGACTACTCTAATTCTCTACTTACAACTAATTGAATTCTAATTGCTCCTAATTGAATTCTCATGAAGAGAGAGCACTCTCTTTTATACATGAGAGCCTTGAAGATAAGATAACCATCTCATTATTACAGATCCACTTTTCTCTCAACCTATTTCCCTTTGTTACAAAATATAATCCCTTCAAATCCTCACACATATCTCTCATATATCTTGGATAAGATATTCCAACCAAATCTCCATGATCTTATCCTTGGAATAGGCTTGAATTATCTCCTCAAATATTGAAATGGTGGAGGAAGTATTCGAGAAGTCCTTTGAATTAATCCTTCTCATATTCCTACACATTACAAAGCTCACACATATTTGAGATATATATGAAAACATGCTGATTTTCTAACACTTAATCACAAATTCCTTTTAAATACTAAAATGAATATAGTGGAGAATAATAAGGTGAAACCCAAGTATATTTATGGAAATGATATCGTGAAAGGTTAATGGGGCGATGAAATGTGAAGAATGATGAAGGGAAAGGTGGATGAGAATAGGACATTTTTGAGCCCCAACATTGGGGTTGAGCTCTGTTGGTGTCAGTTGTTCCGCTACGTCTGAGGTGTCTAATAATGGTGGGAAATAAGGCCGAAGGAGGTCCATGTTGAACACTAGGTGCAGGCCAAGGAAAGGAGGAAGGTTGAGCTCAAAAGAATTATCCCCCACGACCTTGGTGATAGTGTACCGCCCATAATGGAGTGGGTGAAGCTTCCGATGGGGTCTTGTAAGGTGTTATTTATACAAGTGGAACCGAACTTTGTCGACCACCTGAAACTTATGTGGCACTCGATGTTGATCATGGCATTGTTTGTATTTGTCATTGGACTTCTGTAGGATATCCTGAACCTGTTGGTGGATGTGCTGGATCCGCTCAATGAATCGGGTGGCTTTGTCAGCTTCAGTTGGAGCAGGAGATGAGTCGGTCGAGGTGAACGCAAGGGGAAGTGAAACATCTATGGGACCCAATGGATGGAATCCCAACCCCACTTGAAAGAGGCTGTGGCCGGTTGAGATATGCAGGGATCGGTTGTAGCTATGTTGGACATAGGGAAGGCTCTCATCCCATGTACAGGCATGGTTTGAATTATACATGCAAAGGATATGCACAATAATTCAATTTACAACCTTGGTTTAGCCATCTGTCTATGGGTGGAAGGCCATGGATCTGGTGAGCTTGGTGTTCAGCAATGACCAGAGGCTCGACCAGAATGTGCTGAGGAATCGACTATCTTGATTTGAGACAATGGTTTGTGGGATTCCAAAATGTACCCAGACTCGTTCAAAGAATATCTTGGCAGTGGCCTCTGCTATGATGCTCTTCTTGCAGGCAACCAGAATCACCATCTTAGAAAAGCGATCAACAACCACAAAAACACAGTCATTTCCCCACTTGGTGGATGGGAGGCCCGACATGTAGTCCATTGAGATGGATTCCCATGGCCTGTCAGGAGTAGGAAGAGGGGTGTAGAGGCCCCTTTTCTTAGTGGTCGGTTTGGCAATAGCGTAGGCAGTGCAGGACCTGATATACTTGCTGACCTCCTGTCGAAGTTTTGGCCAGTAGAAATTTTTCTATAGCATTGCCACTGTCTTTTCGACACCGAAGTGTCCTGCCATCCAATTGTAGTGGGCTTCCCAGATCGGTTTCGCTCACTCGCTTGATGGAACACATATATGGCCCAAGCGACACAACAACCCATCCTGAAGATGGAAATTATTGACAACTGTGTTTGCACCCAACATTTGGTAGGTGGTTGCGAAGTCAGGGTTTGTCTAATAGAGTTGGGGCCATCCAGAGGTCTCATGGCCGCAAGAGTCTAGCACCGTGGTGAGTGTCATGACTGGTGGTCTACTAAGGAAATCAACGATGCAATTGGTGCTTCCTATTTTATACTTGATGTTGAGGTGAAAATGATGCAAGTATGTGGACCACTTTTGATGGCGGTCATTCTGCAATTTTTCCTGTGTCTGCATGAACTACAGTGGATTATGATCAGTGTGGATGACTGTCTCCTTCCCAAGAATGTAATGTCTCCACTAGCGACATGCTTGCACAATGGAGTACATTTCTTTGTCGTAAGTAGGGTACTTACGGATAGTATTTGACAGTGTCTTACTATGATATGCCACAGGGTGGTCGTGTTGAGTGAGAACGACTCCCACAACATAATCTGAAGCATTTGTCTTGATCTCAAAGGGTCTGGTAGTGAAAGTATTGGGGTTGATCACAAGCGTTGCTTCAAATCATCGAACGCTTGCTGTTAGGACTGGCCCCATGTAAATTTACCTTACCACCACCTCTATTTATTTGGCTAAGGGCCCATGCAATATGGGAGAATCCCAGCATGAACCTACAGTAGAAATTGACAAGGCCCAAGAAGCTTAGAAGCTTAGTGAGTGTGGTTGGGGCTGGCCAGTCATGGATGACTTGGATGTTGGCTGGATCCACATGTACGCCATGTTGATCAATGATGTAGCCCAGGTAATGGAACCTGTCCATGCCGAAGGAGAATTTTTACAAGTTTGCGTATAGCTTGTGCTGCCGCAGGGTGTGCAGAACCTGTTGAATATGCTGCAAGTGTTCGCCCCAAGTCTTGCTATAAATTAGAATGTCATCCAGATACACCACTACAAAAGTATTGGTGAATGGTCATAGGATATCATCCATCATCCTCATGAAAGTGGTTGGAGCATTTGTCAAACCAAAGGGCATGATCAACCATTCAAAAAGGCCTTCCTTTGACTTGAAGGTGATCTTCCATACATCTGTCTGTTCTATCGGGACCTGGTGGTAGCTAGAATTTAGATCAATCTTACTGAAGTATTTGTCCCCTGTGAGTTGATCAAGGAGGTCGTCGATTCGGGGAATTGGGTATCGATTTCTCACTGTGATTTTATTCAGAGCCCGATAATCAATACAGAGTCGCCAGGTTCCATCTTTCTTTTGTACCAACACGATTAGGCTCCCACAAGGTGATGAGATGGGATGGATGTGCCCCTTGTGGAGTAGTTCTTGGATCTATCACTTGATCAGCTCATTCTATAACAAAGAGCGACGATAGAATGGCCCATTGGGAAGCGGTGTGTCGGGGGTCAAGTCGATGGGGTGATTGACCTAGCAGTGCAAAGGTACCCCTGTAGGTGAGGAGAAGATATCCGAGTATTCTTCCACGACCTTATATACTTGCTTCTGCTGTGTGGAGAGGTCGGCTGTAGAGACCCTAGATGTGGTTGTGATATTTTTCTTATTCTGAGAGAGAATCATGAAGAAGACAAACTTCCCCGTCTAAGAGATGACCTTCCTACATTTCTTAGCAGAGATCAAGGAAATCACATTAGGTGGGACTGCCTCAAGTATCCTGTACAATTTCTTGTTCAAAGTAATAATAACGCTACGAGGCCTAGACTCATATACAACATGAAGTTTCCATAAATAAGGTTGGCCCAAAAGAACATCACAAACTTTGAGAGGAGAAACGTCACACAATACCTCGTCTTTGAAGGGCTTGATGCCCTATGACAGTCGACACTATTGGCTGATGCAGAGATCACTTCCTTGGCAAAGCCATCCAATAGTGTAGGGTTGTGGGTGTGGCATTGTTGGTAGGGCCAGTCGCTTGAATACCTCTGCTGAGATGAGGTTCTTCTGGCTACCGCTATCAACGATGAAGTGTAGTGGGGTTTATTTTACCCACATCTGTGAATGGAAGAGGCACTCTCCTTCTTCTGGCTCGTCTGGTTCACCAGGATAGAGCTTGGTGGTAGCAACGGTGACACTAGGTTCCATGTCAATGATCCATCTTCCCCTTTCTAGTTCTGGCTCAGGGTCAGAATCCGCATCTAATTCAAAGGCTTTCACTTTGGCCACCAGTGACTTCTTTGAGCGACAGTCAACAGTGTTATTCCAAGGGCTCTTATGAAAGTCGCACCACTTCCCACTGTATTTCTTTGTCTTTCGGATGTCCTTCTTTGCTTGCGGCTTGGACTAGTTGTCTGGATACTGTCCATCTTTTCTCTATCCTTTATTCTATGGGTTGGGGACACCATTTCCTAGCTTTTGTTGTGAGGGGTTCCCAGGCCCAAATAGCCGTGTCTTTTGTTTGAGCATCTGCCCGATTTTGACGGCATATATGTAGGCCGCGCCAAAGGATGAGATGTATAGAAATTCCATTTTGGTCTGGATGTATCTATGCATAGCACCGCGATACTTGAGCACCAGATGTTGCTCTAAATATTTGATACCCATATTGGTGCGCAAGGTATGGAATATATTTGTGAAATTTGGCACTGCTTGGTCTCTTTCTTGCCGCAGTGTGGTCCATTTGGTATACAGGTCGTCATAACTTCCGACATGGTAGTATTGTTCCTTAATAGCATCCCTGAAGGATTCCCAGGTGGCCATGACTGAAAATAATGAGGGTTCCTCTGTTTCCTTTTTCTCACAGAACGTTTCCCACCAATCTTTGACATGGGGAACGACTTTGAGGAGTGCAAAAGTAATTTTTCTCTATTCAAAAAGTTATGGACAGGAAAACACCCTTCTAGTAGATTCAACCACTTGTCTACAACATCTGTGTCTATATGACCTTCAAATATAGGAATACGAAGTTTATTTGTACCTAGAACGGGGCGGTGCCTCCGTTCGAAGAAGATGCGTCGCCTGTTGGTAGCCTCCGAAGGATTTGCGCGAAACTATCCATCATCTCGTTCTTCTGTTGCGTGAGGGCTTCCTCAATCAACAGTTTGAAAGGATCTTCTGTCCCGTCATCTTTATTTTCTTCTACCATGAGAGGTTTCTTGGGCGTGCGAGATTTTTTGTCCTCAAGAGAAACAAGCTCGAGACCCAAGTCTTTGTACTCTGACCTCGTTGGGGACATGCATTAAGACGACAAGGAGAAGACTGCTCTAATACCACTGATCCAGATTTTATGAGCATAATGAAATGAATACAGATTATTAAAAGGTTCTTCACACAAAATAACAGAGATACAGTAATACTGGTTTTCTATTCAATAAAGAAATAAGCTGGAAACTGTAAAATGTAGCAGAAACAAGCTTGCTGGAATGGTGGCGGCTTATCTCTGAGAAGAGATGTGATGACTATTCTCATTCACAAGAATATGATTACAATGAGGATCTGAAGGCATTTTTACAATAAACAAGAATATCAAAAAAACCTAGACATCCAAAAACCTAACCCTAGGATATGAAGTGCCAAAAGTCATGTGGACCCCATTTGGGTAAGTTAGTACATCAACTTCTCGGGGTCATAACTTTTGCATACGATCTTCGTTTTAGGCGTATGATAGCCCATTGGAAAGATCTATCCGAGGACTACAACAGTTGCACAAAATTTCAAGATTAAATTTTTCAACCGCAACATACCTCAAAAATCATCATTTAGGGCCTCAAAACGACACCAGAAGTTCAGGACTCGAAAAACTGTTAAAAATAGTAAATTATCAAAATTGCTAGAAAGTTGTTTTGAGCCAGCTGGAAAAGGTGGGTGGACACCGATATCCACCTGGATCAATAATTCCTTGTTGGATGTTCATAGTCCTATGCTTGTCTTGACTGTATCTGATAATCCATTGAGAAGAACCTTGAATGCCACTTCATTGTTCTTCCTTGCTCTCCTTTGGACTGTAATTTTGGATAGATTCTTTGATGTAGTAAAGTCCCAGGGCTTTCTTACTACTGAATTCAAAACCTCAGATCCTTTTGATTTCAAAATCTGTTTCATATTTTTTCTCCATGAGGAATAATCTATTCCATTGAATAAAGGAGCTTCAATTGCAGAGACAACCATGTGTCCACCCATTTCTTTAGGATATTCCTTCTAGTGTTTTAAACTGTGTTTGAAGGAACCTCACTTTGATACCAATTGAAGAACACACAACCCACACTAAGAGGGGGGGTGAATTAGTGTGTGGACTATTTTAACAATTTCTTCTCACAAGTTACCAGTTAAAACATAATTGAACAGATTAATAACAATCACATCATAATTACAATGAACACAAAGACACCAGATGTTTTGTATAAGCTTTTGTATGATAAATATGAACATATTAATATGAATATGTGATAGAGGATTTTCTTTTTAGCACCAACTAAAGTTTCAACACCAACTAAAATGAGAAGCACCAACTCCTCGAAGAGCACCAACTCTCAGCCAAGACCCAACTTGGCGCAAGACCCAGCTTGTTGATAGAACCCACTCTATCCAATTAGAGTTTATTCAACTCCAGTAGTAGTGATCCATTATAGAATCAACTATATTTTATGATCAGAGGTATACTATAAAACTCTTATCATTGCATTTCATCTTCTCTCTATAATTCACATTTCCTTTCCTCTGATATCTTCTCGGAATCCACTTCAGCTTATTTAACTTCTATTCTGAACTACATTTTATCTTCTCTCTGTTATTCACATTTCCTTTCATCTGATATATTCTTGGAATATGCTTCAACTATTGATCTTCTAATCTCAACCACATAGACCATTTCTTCTCACCACATTTTCGCGTTTATATAGTCTTCAAACTGGTGTGAAATTTAAAATAACGTGTCCCTTTATTTGAACCATTGTACCTTTTCATTTAAAAAGATAATATAAACTTTAATTAATTATATTTTTATTTTTATTCTTTATTCATATTTTCATGATTTATTCTCGTTTAATCATGATTGTGAATCGGTTTATTCTTCGACCATCGTGCCTCTTTGATTAATCAATCTTAATCATTGTTTATTTATTTTACTGTAAAGGTTTCCATAAATTGATCATAGTCATGGATCAATTTAATCCTTTATGGTTGATCTCGAATCTCTGTTATATTCACAGAGACCAGATTCCATGGAGGTGCTTCCTTCAAACCATTTCATATAACCGTGCATCATAGGACCATGGGTTTTACCAACTATAGCAATGAATAGTTAAAAATGTTTATAGCATATGACCAATGGCATAGAACCACATGCTTACCAACTAAGCGACATACATTCTATCCCTTTAAAACTTTTTACCATATGACCAACAACGGTGACCTCACGCTTAGGCAATTAGACCAAACGAGCGCTTTATTAAAATAACAGTCATGATTCGATCTTTGATGAGATGGACGTCTAACGGAGTTTCGACGTTTTTCCCATTGGGTCTTCATGATTTACTACATTGTAAAATTTCTGATTATGATATCACCAATACAATCAGATGATTCACGTTTATCTCACGGAGATACATCAATGTTCCACTTTAACCTTTCACTCATACTTTTACTGCAAAATCTGACGGCTGTGACTTAATCATTCATCGAGATGGACAGTTGTCGGGATTTCAGGATTCTCATTGTGACATAAATTGTTGACGTGTCACAAGCCTATTAGCTACCATGTGTCATTCATATTTGTGATTTTCACATACCTAAAATGATGTATCAACTTGACACTTGTCAGTGTCTTACTATGCTACGTTTCCTTGCTAACGTGGTATGTTATTGACATCACTCAAGATGATGTGGACCTTGATACGTGTCTTCTGTTGGATTACTGAGAGGGGGGGTGAATCAGTAATAACGTAATTTTAATCCTTTTTCTTCAAATGTTATATCAATGTAGAATTATTATCCAATAATGAGCAGTAATAAATAAGCAAAGAACAAATGAACAATCATACACATGCACAGTAGACCAGTGTTTTACGTGGAAACCCAAATCGGGAGAAAACCACG
>JASDQU010312435.1:0-13538 GCA_032191745.1 Picea mariana | reverse complement strand
CATCGGTGGTGATGATCGATTCTTATGAGAATAATCACTAAGAGTAGAAGTATTGAAAATACTTTTTTCTCTTGGTTTCTACAAAATATTACGATCAATCAACAAATTATTAAAATTTTATACGAACACCATCTCTAGTATATTTTTGAAAGTGTATATGTCATGTCGAGTTTCAAATTTAGGGTAAGCAATTACATTATACTTATAGGATTAGAATCATTGCTAAGAGTATACTCGGAATTGGATCTAACACTATTTGCTTTGGATGTTTGCAAATCGATATGATCAAAAAATAAATTATTAGTACTTAATATAATTATAAGGGTATCAAGCACTTTTTCCTTTAGATGGTTGCAAATTGACATCATCAAGAAAATACTCAAATCTTAATATTAAAAACAAGTAATTGGCATCTCTCCAATTTTAACGTTCTTGTAGAAGTATTTATTTTTAAACATTGGGTGTTACTAATAAGAAACTTAAAAAATCAATCAATGCAATATTGCCTAAGTTCATTATCCACCTTTTCACTGTAAATCTTCTCGCATATATAATATTTTTTAGTGAATATTATATCAAATAAAATTAAAAACTAAAATATATTGATTGTAACTAGAATAATAATATAATATTAAGCATAAACTGGGGTTTAGGGAATACCTACTTAGAATTAGTGTTTGGTCCTTAAGACTTAGTCATATAAGATCTAGATCTTAAGACATAAGACTTGACTACTTAGGACTTAGTAGGACCTTGGACCTAGAACTTAGGACTTAGTAGGACTTAGGATCATGGAGGAATTAGTATCTAATAGGACTTAGGACATAGGACTTAGTACCTAAGAACTAGGACTTACTATATATGGCCTAGGATATTGGACCTA
The DNA here is from genome assembly GCA_032191745.1 of Picea mariana. NCBI lineage: Eukaryota > Viridiplantae > Streptophyta > Pinopsida > Pinales > Pinaceae > Picea > Picea mariana. The sequence goes on along the minus strand of JASDQU010312435.1, from coordinate 12,655 downwards.
GGAAGTATTAACCACTTAGAATTAATGTTTAGATCTTAGGACTTAGCACAAGCTAAGGCCTATGTATTAGGACTTGGGACTTATCTACTTACTTAAGAATTATTAGGGCCTAGGACATAGGATTTAGGACTTAGTAGGGTTTAATACCTATGACCTAGGTATTAAGATATATAACCTAGGACTTAAGACTTAGGAAGTATTAACCAATTAGAAGTAGTCTATAGGACCTTATTTGTTCTCCCTTCATAAATAGGTTTTTGAAGGATACTTTGAATGTTCAAAATATCCTACACAAGCATGCTATAAAACTTGTTTATGAAGGAAAAAGGGATTATGATGAGAGTATTTAATAACAAATACTATCGATTTTTCTCGAATACAATGGTGAATAAACAAAAAAATAAAACAATTCAAAGAGGATTGATATCCCTCAATTGCAAACAAAAAATTTGAGCAACCAAAGTATAGCAAGGGAAACACATTCATCTTGTGTTGGTTGGATAGGGTCAATGCTTCCTAGAGGGTGAAATAGGTAGGGCCACTATAGCATGATGAATTCTCAGGGCACCATTGCACCATTGCAGAGTTGAAATTGATTCGACTAGTAGAAGGGTGTGATTGGGCATGTGTTTGGTTGAGTGTTTGGGCTTCAAGGGCTTCATTGAAAATAAGAATATTGCTTCCACTATGATAATCAACCTATTCAAGGGCTTCAAGTGGAATGCAATCTCAAGGATCAAGATTCCAGTGCTAGGTAAGTTCAATATATATTTTTCTAGTGTAGGGAAAGTATTAGGAGATTTAGGGTAAAAACATTAGTGGGATTTGGGGAAAAAAAAAGGAATGTAGGATTCAAGTATTACCTAGAGAAATATATTAGGATCAATTTGATTTTGATTCTATCTCACACACATAGTCATGCCTTCTTGTTGATCATACACCACAACATGCCCTCCCATCCAACACACCCTCTAAAAAAACTAGAAATGATAGGTCAAAAGAAGGCAATCTATATGAAATGGGAGCTTCTATCGAAAGCACAAATTGATTGAAATGTATGTTATATGTGGTATGAGAGAAAGTAATTGCAAGAAAATATCACTACTATGTTTGGGGTTACAAATTATTCTTATTTTGACATTATTTTCGACACATATGATTTTTGTAATTTTGGGCATCGAAATTCATTGTATTTATTTATTTTCTCTAATTTTACTACAAATGTCACTTTATTGACATTAGTCAAATGTCATATTATCATGACGATAATTTATTTTTAAAATTACAAGGAATTTCCATGTTAGTTTTTTGTTTCCCAAGGAAATCCTAGTAGAAAACCCTTTGAGTACTCCCCTGTGATCCATGGATGGTAAACAAGGTAAATTATCGGCCCTATTAACGGAGCCTAACCCCAAGGGGATTAATAAATTCGAACTCATGACCTCCTTAATTCACCGAGGGAGAGTTCTCACTTTGGAAAACCATCCTAAATGATTTTCCTCTCATTGGTAAGTGATTGATTTAAAGAATTGGAAATGGGGCTCAAGTCCTCATAGGGAAGGATCCTTGGATAGGGAGCAAGGGTAACCACTTACTTCCTGATCACATGGTACATAGCCTCAACATGAGAGGTTTCTACTATTGAAATATTGTAACTTAGAAGAATATTCTACCTGAGATAGAGTTGAATAATATTATTATATTATATTTCAATAGGCCCTATTGTGCCTTAGTAAAAGTCGGCCATATTGTGCCTTGATAGTTAATTGTAAACTAAGAGGGTAAAGTGACAGGTCGGCCTAGACCTAATTATAGGTTGGCCAGACCACTATGTATAAGAGATGTCAGTGCCTCATTTGGACACACACCACACTAGCTCTGCAGTTGTGAATAAGTGTGCAATTCTTGGAGGAACTGCTACTGCAACTAGGGGTGACGTCAAGGAGGGTTTTGGTCTATGTATTGGTATGTCTTGGTTAAGTGGTGTGCTACTCTTTCCTAGTGAAGGAGTATAGGAGGATATTCTGATTTGTCTCTAGTCTATCTATATTGAGGAATTTTTGTTGGGTTTTCTTCCCCGTGAGGGTTTCCCAGGATAAACTGTGTGTCTCTATTGTTTTTGTGATTGTCTCTCTTTCAGTTATCTTATTTATGCATCTCATGTGCTAAATGATTATAATAATAAAGAAGAACCAAAATTTCTAGTTGTATAAGTAAAACATCAACATGGTATCAATGCAGGCCTGAAAGAGACCAACTCACAATTCAGTTTTCAGTATTGCAGCTGCTGCAAAATTAGGGTTTCTGCATAAACCATAAGTGTGATGTATTCCCTATTTAACGAGGACATTGGGGGAAGTAACCAAATCTAGGAGTTCTCCCTAGGAGGTCGCATCTAGTCCCTGGATTAGAATTCCAAAATTTGAAGTTTGAAAAACTTAGTGTTTCCTCATAAAACCCTAAGTTGCAGTTGTAGTTGAAGTACCAGTTGCAGTTGAAGTATCAGTTGCAGTTGCAGTATCAGTTGCAGTTGCATTGTCAGTTCCTTAGTGCCAGTTCCTTCATTCCATATCCTTCATATCAGTCGCAACACCAGTTGTAGTGCCAGCACCACCTGCAGTACCAGTTGCAGTGAAAGTTTTTGTGAAGTGTTGGGACTGATGTTTTATTGTCCTAGTGTGCATTACCCTAGCAATATACTGTCAGAGGTATGTACTTACATGTGTTTAAACTGTATCAATATTTTTAAAAGGGTATTTGAGGGAGAAAGAATCTTTTGTCTAAACAACAATCATATATCTAGAGGGATCTCAGATCCATCACATTCAGAGGAACAATGCACCTCAGGTTTGATCAATTTAATATACCTCTATTTGTTATGATCTTATGAACATCTAGATTGCATTTTGATCCTTTAAAGTTATGACTATAATACTAACCATTGGTCAAAATCAAAGTCAAAAGTATTAGATTGATTAAGGTTGAGATTATAGAGTTTATTCTCTAACTTAGATTCTCGTCAAGTAAGCATATTATCTTAGTACAGAGGACAGGTTGAAGAGAATAATTGTCATCTTGAATGAGGGAGACTCTGAAGAAAAGAAACAACACTCATTCTTGAGGAAAAGACTCCAGGTTCTAGGTTTGATTGATTAAGTTGATAAGATTAAAATTTGCACATGTCAAGTTTGATAACTGCCTCATTACAAGTAAACATTATAGTTGTGATAGCAATATTTGAAAAGTTTTATACTTGGTAGCATGTGATCATTATTGAGATAAATTCTTATTGTAATCATCTACCATATATAACTAACATCTCCTCTAGGAGAAACTTCTTGTTTTGGTTCCAGGTTACCATGGAGGAATGATTGATCACAACACTAGAAGAGTGTTTCTCTCATTCTTTATTATTGTGTTTCTTACTTTTTACCCTTGTTACAAGCATGTCACAAGTGATAGCTCTAAAGGAGCTATTGTGACGATTGTTCTCACTATTGTTTTTATTATTATTATAAAGAGTATTATTCTTGTTTGTTGTTTCTCCCTTGTTGTTCTTGTTCTGGGCACGTCACAGGTGAGAACCCTAAAGGAGCTATAGTGATGGTTGCAGGAGGCAACATATTAGATGAGACATGGATCAGACTATCCAAGTTGTATACATGACCGTATACATCCATATACCAAATAAGATAAAGAAGAAGCTACTTTTGAGATATAGAGTATCACATATGGAGATTGATTGTAAGGAGCAGAAGGCTCCAAAGATGACCAAACATTAGAATAGAACTCACAATAGACTTGGTCAATGGATAATGAAGCCACCTTGATAGGAGAAATTTTTTTTGGAAGTCTGACTTATCTTTTCATATTAAGACTTGGTATTCAACACCAAGTATATCCTACAGAGACCATGAATTTTTTGTAGACTCAGAAGAAATCAAGAATCATATTAATCTTGATATTAGAAAGGATCATTTGGGAAAAAGAGACATCTTCCAGGGCTGGCTGATAGATGCCATGAGTTGAGAAGACTAGATTGTAGCTTCAGAGACCTCTAGGAGACATGAAATATTTTGAGAAGATTCCCTTGTTTTAGTGACAGAGGAGGAAGCCAGTCATAAGGATTGGGATACAGTTTTTGCCTTGAGACCAAAAGGGAAGTCAATGGTGACTTCCAAGATGGATCTAACATATCAAACATGTTGCAGATAACAGTATAAAGATGTACAAAGCTTGATTTGTGTCTAGAGGATTCTCTTAGCAAGAGGGAGAAGACTATGAAGAGACACTTGCTCCAGTAATCGAAAGAAGTGTATATAGAATAAACATGATTCATTAAAAGAAGCCAACACAATATGAGATTCAGAGGGAGCGGGTATGAAAATAATTGTATTTGAGATTGAGTTATCTCCAGTGCCATATAGTGATTTGCAGAAAGCACATAGAGCTAGCACATGATTGTGCATATTAAAGTTTCATCTAAGCAATTGTATCAAGTTGGTGTAAATGTGTTGAACCTGCAGAGAATAGATATAGCTAGCAAATGACATACATAATTTGCAGAGAAAATAAGAGAAAAGAGATGTAGGAGAGAAAGACTGGAAGAATTCTCAGTAATCATATTTCACACTCAAAGAGTGAATAATTTACAATAGATATAGGCTACATGAGTAACTAATGCGCCATAGTAGTGATCTAGAAAGATCTAGACACTCACTGACAGACATTGGAATGAACTGCCACCTAGTCCTAGTTAATTGATCCATGCAATCATCAGTTAACTGAGTCATGAATTCCACTAGACTAACTAAGTGTAATTGAGTGTAACTAACTCTAAACTGAAGAGGAACATCCTATTTTGTAGGGGAATATTCTTTAGAGAGAATATTCCCATCTAAGGAAGAGTTCTCAACATTGGACTGTAAAACTTAGGAAAATAATTATAGGTGAGTGTGTAATATCTCCAACACCCCCCCTGAACACTATTAGGGTGTAAATGATGAATGGGTCCCGACAACCGAGGCCATGTTAGGTACCCATTGTACAATGCATATAAGAATGAGACACTGGAAAAAAAATTGAGGAAAGAGGGAAAACCTCATAGGAACCCCCCCCACCCCTCAAATTACTATGGATAAAAAAAAATGAGAAGGAACAAAAAATAGTTGCTAAGCAACCATGTCGTTCACTCCAAGAAGACCTCGCAACTGTGCAAGTTTGTGCTCGTTGAAGATTTTGTTGAAGATGTAGATGTCTGCACAGATCTGATGAAGTAGATGCACCATTGAGATGTCCACACATATCCACTTTCTCTTCTTGTAATGAAGAAGATCCAAATAAAGTTTGGATGAAATTTTGAAAACCGTGCGAATGTTTCCGGAAAAACGTTGAAATTTTGTTGATTTTAAAAAGATCACAACTTTACTTCCCGAACTCCATTTTGGATGATTTGTTTATTAGGATTGGGTATTTTTCCGATAGGAATTCAAATATCCAATATGTTTCTACAAATTTTTCTCAGAAAATATCAGAATTGAATATGATGTGCACGACCCCCTTTTTGTTTCCTGAGATGCAGGCATGTTGCTCCTGAGATGCATGCATGGCGCATGGAAAAATGTTTTCATGTGACCCTTGAGATGCATGAAATATATCCTCCACATGAAATTCAGAAGAAAAAAAATCTGAAATGGAGTAGACATCATATGCAATTAATGGAATATAAATTTGTGCAGATACTTGTGTAGAAGACTCTTTGGAATAAGAGGCTTGATTTTCTTATGGTTTCTCTTCTGGATCTATCTTTCCAATCTCTTGCATGAAATCTTCACAATATTTTTTATTCCCAAATAGAACCTCCAATCTGGTCCATAGTTCATTTGGAGTGGAGTCTTGTGATTCATCATATACTTGATGGAAAAGTTCAAGAGAAACAGAGATGAAGATACATCCTATGGCCATATCTTGTCTATTGAGAAAGTCATTTTTCTCATCGGTGAAATTAGGCTCTACTTCCATTTCCATAGTTTCCATAGTTATTTGGTACAAGCCTCTGCATCTAACCTAAAGAAATTTTTTGGCTTCCACTCCAAATAGTTATGAGGTGTGAGAATTATTGCCAATGAATAATCCATCTTTTCTGCGTTCTTCAATCTTTGATAGCTGCAAAAAGAGACTGGTGTGTCTTTTTCCTAGCAATTTGTCGGCTCTGATACCATGTAAATGTGGATGAACCTGCATAGATAAGATCTAGCTAGCAAAGGACATACACAGTTTGCAGAAAAATGAGAAAGGACGGAAATGAGAAAGAGAGAGAGAATCAAAGAATAATTTCACACTCAAAGAATGAATAATTTACAATAGATATAGGCTACATGAGTAACTAATGTGCCATAGTAGTGATCTATAGAGATCTAGACACTCACTGACGAACATTGGAGTGAATTTCCACCTAGTCCTAGTTAATTGATCCATGCAATCATTAGTTAATTGAGTCATGACTTCCACTAGCCTAACTAAGTGTAATTGAGTGTAACTAACTCTAAACTGAAGAGGAACATCCTATTTTGTAGGGGAATATTCTCTAGAGAGAATATTTTCATCTAAGGAAGAGTTCTCAACATTGGACTGTAAAACTTAGGAAAATAATCATAGGTGAGTGTGTAATATCTCCAACAGTTGGTACAATGTGATGTGAAATTTTGGTTTCGAAGTACATGATAGGAAGAGTCATGTTTGCAAGTTGAAGCAAGCTCCAAGAGCTTGGTATGGTAGGATTGATAGTTTTCTAATGAGCTTGGGCTTTACCAAGAGTAAAGTTGATTCTAATCTTTACTTCAAGGTTATGAATGATGAGCCAATTGTATTTCTACTATATGTGGATGACTTATTCTTGACAGGAGAAGAAAAGCCCATCACAGATTGCAAAAGGAATCTTGCTGTAGAATTTGAGATGAAAGACCTAGGCTCGAAGCATTATTTCTTAGGTCTTGAAGTTTGGCATAGATCAAAGAAGATCTTCCTTAACCAAGGGAAGGATGCAGTTGAAATACTGAAGAAGTTTGACATGTTGGAATGTAAAACCATGGCCACACCCATGGAAATGAATTTGAAGCTCATAGTTGATACTTCGTCAGAATTAGTTGATGCTACTTTATACATACATATTATTGGTTTGTTGATGTATCTGATGAGTATCAGGCTAGATATATGCTTTGTTGTGAACACCTTGAGCCAGTATCTGGTGGAGCCCAGATGTGTTCACCTTATAGCTACAAAGAATGTGACGATATACCTCAAATGTACATTGGATTATGGTCTTTGTTATATTGGAGATTGTGACTTCAGATTTAATGGCTATACTGATTCATATTAGGTTGGAAGTGCTTCAGATAGAAAAATCACTTCAGGATATTGTTTCAATTTGGGATTAGCCATGACTTCATGGAAAAGTAGGAAGCAATCCAACATTTCTCTCAGTACGACAGAAGTGGAGTACATTGCAGCATGATCCGCTAGTTGTGAATCCATATGGCTTCAAAAGTTGTTTACAGGTATGTTCGATCTGGAGATGGAATCTACCATGATTTTATGTGATAAATAAAGTTTCATAAAGATGATAGAGAACCCAGTGTTCCATGATAATACAAAGCACATAGAGATCTGGTATCACTACATTCGTGAATGGTGTAGAAGGGAGATGTAAAGCCCCAATATGTTGGCACATATGAGTAGGTTGCAGATGTGTTGACTAAGCCTTTGTCTCGTGTGAATTTTGAGTACTTCCGAGACAAGCTTGGTGTAGTCTGAAATGACCTACCTTGAAAGGGGGAGTGATGTTTATGATACTATGGTATCCTGACCAACAACGGGTAGCTCAATTAGGATTTTATATCCTAGGGGACTGATCATCCCTAGGCAGATCATGAAGGTTCGGTAAGGATGGTATGTCAAAGTACTTGTGCATGTATATTCTAGCTTTGGTCAGTAGTGGTAGCTTAGTTGGGATTCTATATCCTAGGGAATATTATGATTCCTGGGCATATCCTGAAGGTCCAGTAAGGAGGTCTGTCGGAGTACCACAGATGTTTTTTTTTATGCACCTGCCTCATTTTTTTTCCACGTATAGATGTTGATGTTCCAACTTCATGTTGTTGTTGATGATGATGTTGATATTCCATCTTCATGTTGTTGATGATGTTGATGTTCCAGCTTCATGTTGTTGATGATGACGATGTTATTCCAGCTTCGTGTTCTTGATGTTGATGTTCCAACTTCATTGTGTTGATGATGATGATGTTACTCCAGCTCCGCACTATAGATGATGATGATGTTACTCCAGCTCCGCGCTATAGATGATGATGATGTTCATTTTCTATTGATGTTGATGATCAAAAAAAATTCCGATGACCTATATATATGACCGACAATATTCCTGATGTTGATGACGATGTCCCCTTATGTTGATGATGTCAGAATACCCTTCTTATTAAGGGGGAGTGTTGAAATATTGTAACTTTGAAGAATATTCTACCTGAGAGAGAGTTGAATAATATTATTATACTATATTTAACTAGGACCTATTGTGCCTTAGTAAAAGTCGACCCTATTGTGCCTTGACATTTAATTGTAAATTAAGAGGGTAAAGTGATAGGTCGTCCCATACCTAATTATAGGTTGGCCAGACCACTATTTATAAGAGAGGTCAGTGCCTCATTTGGACACACACCACACTAGCTCTGCAACTATGAAGAAGTGTGCAAGTCTTGGAGGAACTGATACTGCAACTAGGGGTGACGTCAAGGAGGGTTTTGGTCTATGTATTGGTATATCTTGGTTAAGTGGTGTGCTACTCTTTCTTAGTGAAGGAGTAGAGGAGGATCTTCTTATTTGTCTCTGGTCTATCTATATTTAGGAAGTTTTGTTGGGTTTTCTTCTCCATGAGGGTTTCCCAGGATAAATTGTGTGTCTCTATTGTTTTTGTGATTGTCTCTCTTTCAATGATCTTATTTATGAAGCTAATGTGATAAATGATTGTAATAATAAAGAAGAACCATAATTTCTAGTTGTATAAGTAAAACATCAACATCTACTTCCTAAACGAAATAATGAGAAGGAATTATGCCACCCAAGAGGTTCGGTGGATGACTTGGAAAGAAGTAGGTATAGAAGTTGATTGTGTTCCACTATGGAATAATTATATCAAATCTCTTCAAAATACCTTTGTCTCGCCCTCAGACCAGGAGGATTAGTTGATTTGGTCCCTCAATTCCATTGGCAGATATGTTCCAAGGTTTGGATAATCTTCCTTAGCACAAAAAAATAGAGTTGATCCTCCACCATGGTGGGGGGGGACTTTGGAAACTAAAGTGTTTATCTAAAGAAAATATGTTCATGTGGCGTCTATTGCACAATAAGGCACCCCCTTGAGATAAACTACAATGAAGGAACTTTCAAGGTCTTGGAAGATGTTTCCTTTTTAGAAAATATATTTAAGCTAATCATCATCTGATCATGGATATAACTTCTCAATGGCAATCTAGACTGAAATAAAAAGGATTATAGGTCCTTCATGTATATGGGGAGGATATTCTATAGAAGAATATATGAAGGAATGGATAAGTAATTGGCATGAAAAAAAATTCAAATCCTCCCCCTTATAGTTGCTTGGGGTATCTGGATTGCCTGAAATCACTCTCTACTTGAGGACAACAATTCCTTTCCTTTGCATTGTGCTCTCCAAAGCCTTTCCATGTTATCAACCTATTCACAAAGAAATCCATTTGTTAAAACAAGAACATGCTAGGAAGTTATAATACCAAAGGATGTGCCTTGGAATTTTTTTGATGGGGTGACATAAGAGAATCCCTCTTAGAGAGGGGCAGGTGGTATAATACACCTCTCCAAAGACAAGAACATTTCTTTCTCACCAACATTGGGAGTGCTTCAAACATTTATAGTGAGCTCATGGATTTAAATTTTAGACTACACCTAGCCTGGGAAAAATGACTTTCTTAGTTGCACATATATGGAAACTCGTTACTTATTATAAAGTGCGGGAACTGGGACTTCTCGTTGCAGAACTACTCGCTTATACCTTTATTCCAAGAGATCAAAAGCATGAAAAATAATTTCTCTCACCTTAGTTTTAATCATGTGTACAAGGACATGACTCAGGAGGAAAAACACATATCCAAAGATGGTTTGGCAATAGACAGAGGCACATGGAAGATATATGAAAAATCTCATGATGACTCCTCAAAATATTTTCACAACTTTTGGCTCCAAACCTGAGGAGCTACACTTTTTAAGATTTTTGCTAAACAATTAACTCCCTTGAAAGTCTATTATATGAGCAATTTTATGTAGCTGAAGTATATGAATAAAAATTGATCTCTTTTTGTTGATGTATATGAATAGTTTAAACACCACTATGTGGATGTACAGGAAATGCCTTATAGACATGTTTTTGGCTAAGATCCCGAGTCAACATTAGGATGGCTTCAAGATGAACTCTTTTTATTTAAATGCATATGGTAAATGGTTCAATATGGTTGAAGGTTTTGGACTATCATCTAGGGGAATGCCATGGGAATATACAATTGTAATTTTGTTTTTTCCGCAGAAATAAAATTGCTTGTTTTTTCCTTGTAAAAAAAAAATCATCTTGCATACCTTAGGATATGTGACATACATGTGTTTCAAATATTTTTTAGTACCTTCAAGTTGACCAACAACAAAAAAAATAGAAAGAAGACTTTTCTTTTCATCTTTGTATAAGGGTTTTTGTGCCTTATCAATAAGAGGTGCATCATGAATATCTTCATAGATCTCATCCACGATTGTATTCTCATCCATGGCAACAAATATTTCAAGGATCAACCTATTTATCCTTTCATTCTCAATAATATCAGTGTCATTTTCTCCCATAGGATCCCCTTTAATTCTATCACCCTCACCATATCTACTACAAATTGTAGCATTAGGAATTCAAGTATATCCACTTTTCCCTTTGTAATTGCAAATAAATAAATATAATTATTATCAAAATATTAAAGCATTTAAAACTATTAAAAAATGACAAAAACATAATTTCACTATCTTACCAAGTAGTGATATTCAGCTCCCCCTTCTAGGTTCCCATGCTCTAAGAAATGTTTCCTAGTTGTTGACCTACTAATTCTTCTTCTCTTTAAGCATTTGCATTTTGTGCAAGGGAAATAACATTTCTGATCCAGAAGGATCTAGAACGCTCATAGAGGTATAGAAGGATTAAAAAATGCTCAAAAATTGATCATCGCAATTGCTCTCAAAAGGACCTCATTGCGTAGATCTTAGCGATAGATTTATAATGACATAAAAGTCGCCTCAAATGGAGTTCATATGCAAAAGTTATGGTTGGTCAAAGTTTAGGTCAAACAAAGAAAAAAGTCAAAGTCAAAAGAGTCGAAGGTGACACGTGTCACCACTGCAAGGGTGACACATGGAATGATTGTACAATATGTATAGTGTTGATGTGGAAACACCATGGAATGCCACGTGGCATACCATACGTCTGATTGGGCAGGTGACTTGGCATCTGTATGGCACGGGTGGACTGATTGTATATTGATACGTGACAATGATGGACCAATGAGAGGCTACCACATGGCATACTCTCATTGGCCCTCTATGGATAAGGTGGTTTAAAAATTATTGTTGGAATTCTGGAGGATGGAACCGGGATCTCCCACCAAACAAACCAACGAATTACCATTATATCTGCCGCATGATACTTAACCATGCATGGGCACACATTTATTTATATTAATTGAAGATTTTAAATGGGGAAAAATGGTCGAGGGGCCCTCGATGCAAGACATATGTATTACATTGTAACTGTTTGTCGTATTCCGCATGGATAATGAAACATATGCCACCCCATATATATAAACCAACATACTATAATATTCCATACACAGTTATAACAAAATGCCCACACAGGAGAGGTTTGTGGGGGGTTGAACCCGCGACCTCCTCCATATATGCCAAATGCCTTAACCATTGCACCAAAGGTGCCTCTTGTTAAGGCATTCCAACGATATTATAGTTAATGTTTGCCATGAAGTTTAGGTAGCGGTTTAGCCCGACCCCCTATTTAATGGGCATGTGGATCGAGGCAAGGACACATGATTTCATTTTATATATTGGGTCTCGATGTTGTTGGGTATTTTACCCTACGGACTAATAGACTAGGGCTCTAAGCCTATACGCAGATCATGACCCTTCAGATTTAACCTTTTACCATCTACCCAAAATCTCAACCCCTTTTCTCAGACAAGCACAGGAAGAATGAACTAACCTTGTTTTCCGAAGGTTGAAGTAGATCCTCCATTGAGTTGTCGTCTCTTTGCTACTGCTGCTCCTTCCACAAAGCTTTCCTGCAAATAAGACAAAAACATATATGCATGCTACTGATCTACTAGGGGGTTAGAGATGAAACATAAATCAGATAATGAAGATGAGATTCATGTGTTTCGGGACGGGAAAAGTATCTTTTTCATTACCATCAATATAAATCAACTTACAATGAGTTCTGAGGCCGGTCACCGTTCCACGATCCTGATCCTGGGCTCTTCCTCTTCTTTCTGTCCTCCAACTGCTGCTGCATGTA
>JASDQU010312432.1:0-13539 GCA_032191745.1 Picea mariana | reverse complement strand
ATCGAAAATATCAAAATTTGGGTGTTGGCCTTAACTCCTTCATTTGTCGATGTTTATGAAATGAAAAGAGGGTTGAAAATTGCATAGATTGAGCATAGAAGATAGGATGACATATAATAGAGAATTCTCCATGGTGTCAAAGCTTGTGAGTCATAATTTGATAGAATAAATGGTCTACTCACAAAAACCTAAATGACTATTGATTCAAATCAACGAATGATTGTGATCAATGCCTTCAAATCCCACATGTTGCACATTGGTTGGATTTTCAACAAGGCTACAACAAGAGGGGACCACAATTAGCATTTAAAATGGGATCAAATAAGGATTAGTAGATAAATCAATAATCGCCAATTTGCAACCCATCAAAAAATATTGAGATTTTTGTCCAAATTTTACAAGGGATCACCCAAACCCATACCATTATTCTATCATGTTCATTAAGAAACCTCACTCTATCAAACAGTTAATCCAAAAACCATACGAAACAATGAATTAAAGATAATTTAACAACAAAAAATATACATTAACTCTAGAAAAAAAAAGGTGTTTATGATGAATATGGGATCACCCAAACCCATACCATTATTCTATCATGTTAATTAACAAACCTCGCTCTATCAAACAGTTAATCCAAAAACCATAAAAAACAATGAATTAAAGATAATTTAACAATAAAGAATATACATTAAAAAAGGTGTTTATGATGAATATGTACAACATATAAATACCAATCTTCAAGACCATCCAAATCCCCAACAAATATAAATTAAACCTACCACCCTAAATTGCATGGGACTTTGAATACACCCGACCATCCAGAAACGTGCTCCTTTTATCCTTGTGAAACGTCTCAAACCTCAATTCCCTTAATCATTATGCAACATATCTTCGACATTATACTTTCCCTATTCGACGGTATATTAGTGAAACCTAATTTGATTCGAAGGATGAATCGATTCAAAGTGTCCGAGACTTAAAAGATGATTCTTTCATTTGAAAGATCCACTTAATAATGAATAATTTTATTTTATTTTCTAATTCAATAAAGTCAATCATAAATGGAAAAGTGGAAAATAAGATTTCGAAACAAAAAGGCATAAATTAAAAGTGGAAAATAGGTTTTCAAGACTAAAGGAAGATGTGATGGTTCATAAAGGAGAAAAATATCAAATACCTAGTGTGTTTTTGGAAACTTGGGTGTGGTAATGTTTATATGTGAATTTTATATATTTTTGAAAAGAAATATATTTGTTTAATGTTGTTTAAGTTTATTTTAGGGTGGATTTATCACATATATTGAATGAGTAATTATTAGATGTAGAATTTAATATTGTATTTAATAAGTATATATATTTGAAATTTAAGTAAATTTAAAAGTGATAAGTTGAAAATATGATTAAAGAGAGTGTTTTTTTTTCCTTCAAAAACTCATAATTCTTATTTTGTTACTTTAATTATGTTTTATTATTATTTCTAAAAGGAACATTTTAGACCTCGAATTTTTTTGTAATGATAATATTTATATAATTATTATCATTTCATAAACCAATATTTCTAATATTTTAGTGAATAAAACTTAGCATTCATAGCCTAGTCTAAATTGCCCCACATAATGACAGTTTCACCACTCTCTTCTAATTATTGGTTGTCATCAAAGATGGTTTCATGATTGTAAACATTGCTTTCTTGACATCACTAAGAATTTAGCTTTGAAGTACATTGAGAGTGGGATAAACCACTCATGCATTTCCTTAACATTAATATTTCCTTTAAACATCATTATATTATAATCATTATTCATCTTAATAAGATTTGTATCATAAAAAGTCTTGATCCATGTTGAGTGGATGTTCTAGGAAAATTCTAATACATAATTATGTGAAAAAAGAGTTCAATAATTTGACTTTCAATTTCCTCACACTATTTGAATTCACTCACCATTGATTTCACAGTGCTTGTAGTGGGGATAGTAGAGTGAATGGACATGGTATTATCGATCATTTCAAGTATTATGAGCGTGCTAAATTGTTGGAAGGGAATTCAATTAACCCGTCAATTATGATCCTTAGATATTGTCCAAACATATGTCGAGGTTTATTGAATATGAATCTCCAATGACTTGGAATGAAAAACAAAGTTATATAACATGGTGTGTATTTTTTATACCAATGATTATACAACTCATATCATCAACCAATAGCTACACCAGTCTACATAGACTATTTGGGTAGAATGACTAAGGTTTGGGTATAAAAGGTGACAACTTCGTCTCGATGCAATAGTTTTAGAAACTATCATGGAGATAATTTAGCAATGTAATGTTGGAATCATATGAATACTTAGAGAAAATTGATATGCAGAAGAAAAGATAAAACTAAATGAATTACATAGTACACAATATCACAAGAAAATAATGGCAATACTTAAAAACATCATTTTTAGATTAATTAAACTAACCAAATATCAAATGATTAAATATATTTGTATAAATGTAAACTTAATAAGAAACCAAATAATCATAATAAAAATCTAAACAATTGAAACAGTTGAGACACAAGAGGCAACTAATATTAGAACTAGTAAATCCTGAAAAATCACCCAGTATTATCTAATAAATTTACAATTACATGTGATACAAATTTACACATGAATAGATTATAAAATAATCACTTAAGATTATCCTTAATGGTTAGCCTTGTACATGATTAATGAGGATGACCATTGCCTCATTCTTTACAAGAAAACCATTTAAAGCCATTAATGTACTGAAAACATTTTATAGTTTACATGAGCTAAGTATGATGTGATGAACATTAAAACATTTGGTGCAACCTTGTTAAGACAAACTATACAAACTCAATAAAAAGTTTAACAATGATGAAAACCACATGAATATATATATATTTTGTATGTTTATCTACTAAGACTAACAATCAAAGTTTAAAATGGAAAGTAAAATATAATTATTTTACTAGTCACATTATGAGTTTAGTTAGTAACCAAATTTCAATATTCAAAATTTTAAATTGTTTTATTTTTATATTAATAATTAGAATGATATAAGTATCAAAAGTTTCATTAGTTACTTAAGGAGAAGTGATATTTCTTCTATCAAAATTTAAATTTTCTAATATTACGATATGTTTTGTCTTGTAAATTCTTAACTGGGTTTAATTTGGATGGTTGGGAGAAATAATTGTTATCTTTTTCATTAGTGTTCAATCCTTGCAAGTGAAAAATTGAACTCATAATGAGTGTATTGTTGTAATGACTTTGTTTTCCCACACATTGTCACCAAGAAAATTAAATATAATAGTAATTTAATCTTTTGTGATTAAAAATTATATTATAATATGGTAATATATTTTAATTGTGATTATATATATATATATATGAAATTGTAACATCCCGTTATTGCGCACTGAGCGAACTTATTCTTTGAGGACACTTGCTCGCAAGTGATCCAGATTATTTATGCCATTAAAACATTTGATTTTGATTATGAGGCATTATGGGTTGATGACATGTTGTTTTACTGCATTGACATAGACAGGTGCTATTGACTTGGTTTTACTAAGTGTGCAAGATTTTGGACCTCGAAGATGCAAAAGAATCGATAGAACCCCTTGGACTCTAGATCGAGTCGGGGAGTGTACCATTGGGGTTTGATTGTTTTACTGTGATATTAATGCATCTGATTAGATGATATGATATGGATATATTCTGACATGATTCGTTGATGATGCAGGCTGACGATAGCTTGCCGACCAGACTCACATGTGGAGTAATGGGGTCACGCATGACTACTAGATATGTTGAGGGAGAGGTGTGGACAATAGCCCTGCCACAACCTACTAGCACTCCTGCCGTGGATCGAATTGTAGGTTAGCATTTGCCTAGTTCGAGAGGTCCCACGATGCCATGAGGGCAGACTGCGATAGTCGCTCACGATGATTCTAAGGGGCGCACAATAAGGCAGGGGCCTTATTCCTTAGAGGCCCTTAGTCTCCCACAAGTTCACCTGGCGACGTACTGACTCCAGGGGTTTTTGATGTCTACCAAGTCATTCAATAGGCGAGTGGCACCCTTGGAGCACGTGGTGCGTCCTGAAGGGCACGTCACGCAAGAAAAATGGAAAGAGGTGAGTGGCACCCTTGGAGCACGTAGTGTGTCCTAAAGGGCACGTCGCGCAAGGGAAACAAATTAAGGCGAGTGGCACCCTTGGAGCACCTAGGGCATCCTGAAGGGCACGTCGCGTTGTTGATGATAAATGAATGAACCTAGATGGCCTTAGGATGAATAACATGTTAATAATTTTTAAAAACAAATTCCCTACTAAAATGTTGCCCAATACGAAAAATTAAGGTCTAAGTCTAAATTATGCTAGTGGTAAAATTTTATCTATCTATTTAAAAAATAAATAAAAATAAAAAACAACATAAATAATAATTATACTCTTCGTTAAATCTTGTAATAATAAGGGGGTAAGCAATTTAAATGATTCATAAAAATTTGTTAGGGGAAAATTTAAAAAAAAGGGAAATAATTGTTTTATTATTTATGATAATTTAAAATTATTAACTAAAAAAGAAAAAGGAAAAAGGGCGTTAATTTCTACACCTGCCAATTTGAGTCCTAAATGAAAAGGGGAAAGAGGGAAATCTAAAATATTTAGGAAACTAGGAAAAGAGGGAAACATAAGAAGAAAAGGGAAACCGAAGGGAAAAAGTAGAAATTCAAACTTAGTAAGGTATCTACCATTAAGAACTTTCTAATTTAAAACTGAAATAGCAAATTGATAATGGGGAAAGTCATTAAAACCTGTAAGAGAATTTGGGGACACCTAGGAGCGATTCTAGGAGTGACTCTACGTGGGTGAGAGAAATAAGGGAATTTAATTAATTAAAAAAATTAATTTGTGGATGAATGAAGGGGATGGGTGACACTTGTACAAGGAGGAATTTTTAGGATTTAATTTTTAAAAACTTAATTAAATGAAATTTTAGGAAAATAAGGGACTTAAAAACTCTACATAATGAAGGGATGAGAAGGATGAAGGATCTCTTCTCTTTGCATAACGTTACGCTGTAGAAATCTCTACTTGAATAACTTAGCTTGTGGGAGTTTGGATACCCTTCTCGGTGAGGAGTGGTAACTCGGCCTTGCGAGGCGAGCTGGGAGCTAGCTGATTCTCTGGTTTACGTGTGTGGCCCCTTTGCGGCCCGGGGGGCTAAGGGGGAAGAAGAGTACCCATAGCATTGGCTGGGAGGTACCGGTGAAGTCTCGTCAGTCGGCAAGCGGTAGTTGCACGAAGCGCACGGGATTTCAACTCAGAGAGGACGATCAGGCAACAATACGCTTTCTTCATTTTGTATGGTAGACTATTGTAGGATTTATGCTTGGGATTTGATTGTTTAATTGGGTAAGTATATTGATTGTCTAGATTGTTGACTGAAATTTTTATAGTCTAGCTCGATGATTGATTGACTCCCATGGCCTTCATTCCCCCGCATGTATTGACCGCCTTGTGGTGTATTGATTGTGACCATTGTGGTTGTTTTCCCTTCGTCCCTAGCTCATCAGTCCTCGCTTGGGTAGTCGGCCAGGAGCTTGATCTACGGTCATTGCTTTGGTGTTAATAGACCTATGGATCTCAACGCCATGCCTTTCTGTGCGAGGATGATGAGAAAAGGACGAACCTATCAGCTGTCTACCTTTGTTGTTGTCCTTGGATGATTGGATCCTTTCGATTCTCTTACTATTGTGTGCAATTTGTATTGGTATTCTGGCAATGGAAAAATGAATTGATTCATGTCTACATTTGTATTTGTATTATGGCAATGGAAAAATAAATTGATTCATGTCTGCATTTTGTATTGGTATTCTAGCAATGGAAAAATGAATTGATTCATATCTGCATTTTGTATTTGTATTCTGGCAATGGAAAAATGAATTGATTCATGTCTACATTTTGTATTGGTATTCTGGCAATGGAAAAATGAATTGATTCATGTCTGCATTTTGTATTTGTATTATGGCAATGGAAAAACAAATTGATTCTTGTCTGCATTTTGTATTGGTATTCAAGAAAGGGAAAAACAAATTGATTCATGTTTGCATTTGGCATTGGTATGTTGGAAATGGAAAAACGTTTTTTCTTTTAAATGTTGCCAGAGATTGTCATTTTAAATGCCAACATTTTTTCTTTTAGATGAGACTGAGTTTACTATTTTAAATGCCCACATTTTTTCTTTCAAATGAGACAGAGATTTGCCGTTTAAAATTCCCACATTTTTGCTTTCAAATGAGTCTGAGTTTGCTGTTTAAAATGCCCACATTTTTTCTTTCAAATGAGTCTGAGTTTGCCATTTAAAATGCCCACATTTTTTCTTTCAAATGAGTCTGAGTTCACTGTTTAAAATGCCCACGTTTTTTCTTTTAAACGATGGACTGATTTGCTATTAAATACCCATGATTTTTCATTAATTGGTAGCCTTGCTTCCCGAGGTATGGCACAAAGATTCACCATTAACTGGGACTACGTTTTTCTACTGGTGTGACCACGTTTTTCCCCTTTAAATGGTTGACTGCAGTTGCTGGATTGGACACCATTTTTCCTTAAATGTTGCTTGCGTTTTACTATTAATTATCATCTTAATTGCAATGATAAAATCTATATTATTTCCTTATTAATTGCCATGTTATTTGCTACCGTGAATTAGTCATCAACAGATTCCTTCTTTTTGATTAATTGCCGCAGCGAGTTAAATGGTTAAGCAATATGAAATCGCCTTGTTATTGAGTTGTTAATTGTTATGTTAACATTCATGTAATTGCCTTTTTACTGTTATATTAATTGTTATGTTAATCAACATGTTAATCACCTTGTTATTGCTTTATTACTTGTTATGATAACAGTCATGTAAATGGCCTTGTCATTGCTAATTTAATCATTAGGTAACTGCTATGTTAATTGCCTTCTTATATTGCGACAACAATGTTAGTAGTTAGCAGTCTCCTTCTCAATGATAGTAGACAACTAGTATTATTGGTTCTGTCAGTATAGCTAGACTAGATGTTGAGATTAAATTGTTCATAGGTGTTATAATAGTAGGATCCTACATTAAGCTTGTTAATATTGTTATTCAAGTTAATTGATAGTTGGATGGAGATTTTGGATTAATGTAGAATTTTCCAATTAGGTTGTATTAATGATTAAAATCAGGTTGGTGAGTAAAGACTAGATTGCCAATTTTAGACTTGCTAAATTGATTATAATGGAGGTTAGATGGTATTTATAATTATAGTTTAAATATTTCTTACTTAGACTTGCAAGGTTGATTGTATTAACGTTAAATTAACGGGTGCATTATTGAGTAATTGTAACTTTGACGTGCCCCGTTTAGAATAGAACCCATGTTAAAATAGATTGTATTCATTGACTGGTTTAGACTGGGTGATTGGTTGGGATGGGGATGCTGTCCCTTAGCTTGTAGGCATGGTCATGTTGTGTCAGGCGAGTCGTCGTTGCTCCTTGTTGTTCTACGCTTGATTCACCCAGTTTCCCTTGTGTTAGTGAGTGGAGTCATAGTTGCCCATCTGCCTGGAATGTGTGCTTGTGTTCGTCGTCAGTGGTGTGGTTAACTATCGTTGTCATCGCCTTTCTTCCAAACACAAAAAAAATAAAAACAAATTTGCACTGTTGTTTGCTTGTAGTCATAACGAAGAGGGATCGTTACATATGGTATCAGAGCGTGTTCAACCCTGCGACTGTGGATTGCTAGGATTTCCATTGGAGTAAACCCGTGATTATTAACCCTTGCATTAAGTAAAAACCTTAATGTGTCCTTGTGAAGATCGCATTTAGAGGGCGCCCCTGAGGGTCCACAATGCGCAATAGCTAGTACTGTTAGCATCCTCCGAGATCTCGAGAGAGATGAGTTCTAGCGTCCATGAGTGTCACGGACGGTGGTGTCATCAAATCATAGTTGTAGAGCAAGGCATGTGATTCACACTTCGCGTTTACGCCCTCCAGCATGAAGGTCCACATGGTGGTCCTTCGATTGAGGGGGAGCGCTCTTTTATGGTAGAAGACGCTCCTGCCACTTTTGAACATGGCCGTCGGTGATGTGTCATGGGAACTGTTCGAGGGATGGTTCCAGGAGAGGTATGTTTCTAAGGAATTCTCTCAACGAGTTCGACGCCTTGCGACGAGGTAGCTGCATGGTGCTTGAGTACGAGGCCCATTTTGGAGATGCTTCAATATGCTCTGCACCAAGTTACCTAGAAACTTAAGGTCAAGAAGATTGAGTTTGGCCTTATTGTTAGAATTCATCTTCTACTTCAGGTACCAGAAGTACTAGACCGAAGAAGCAGTGTTGGACATGTGGGGAGCCACACTACCAGCGTGACTGCCTGATGGAGAGGACTAGAGTGTCTAGTTCAATTGGACCCCCTACCGTGGGAGATATGGGCAAGGCCCATCGGATTTATGAAGCAGTGAATAAACGCTAGGCAGAGCACTAGTTTACTATGCTCGAGACATCGGGTACCATCGCTGACCAAACCCTTAGTATTTTGATAGATCCCGGTGCTACTGAGAGTTTCATTTCAGGTGTAGTGCTAAAAAGGATTAAGGTAAAGGCAATCGAACAAGATGATTTTTTCTTCGCAAAGATGGCTTCGGGAGCCAAATAGAAGGTTGGAGGAAAGGTTACGGGCTATACCGTTACCCTGGGAGAGTTTGTCACGAGGTCCAACCTGTACGTCATGATCTTAGGATCTTATGACATTGTGATTGGTATGGACTAGTTGGAATCGTATGAGGCGATACTCAACTATAAGACGAAACGGTTAAGCTTGGTCAATGATGAGGGAAAAAGACGAGTGATTGTAGGGAAGAACCAAGGAGTTTCCCTAAGTTTCATCTCTTCCTTGTAGCTTAGGAAGAGCATGCGCAAGGGGTGCAAGATTTATTCAATCCTTGCATTAAACAATAAGGGAGTAGCGGAAGGTCTAGAACACCTTCCGGTTGTGAGAGAGTTTGCGGACGTATTTCCGGAGGAGTTACCTGGGATGCCACCAGAGAGGGAATTGGAGTTTACCATAGACCTAAAACCAGGGACTGAACCGATAGCGAGAATGCCTTACCGGATGTCGACTCTAGAGTTATAGGAGTTGAGAATGCAACTAAAGGAATTGCTGGACCTGGGACTGATACGTCCAAGTGTGTCACCATGGGGTGTGCTTGTTATTTTCATATGAAAGAAGGATGGGTCATGGAGGCTCTTCATTGACTATCATCAATTGAACAAGGCCACGATCAAGAATCAATATTCGTTGTCGAGGATTGATGGTCTATTCGATTAGATGAAGGGTGCAATAGTTTTATCAAAGATCGATATGCGATCAGGGTACCGACAGCTATGGATTTAGGAGGATGACGTCCCTAAGACCACCTTTAAGATGAGATTTGGACATTACGAGTTTAATGTTTTACCATTTGGACTGACAAATGCCCCAGGGGTATTTATGATTTTGATGAACGGGGTGTTTTGCGAGTACTTGGACAAGTTCATCCAAGTATTCATTGACGATATTTTATTTACTCTTGGATGATGGAGGAGCATCATGAGCACTTGTGCTTGGTACTGTAGTGTCTGCGAGAGCACAAACTGTATGGAAAATTATCCAAATGCTCATTTTATCAATCAAAGATTCACCACTTAGGGCATGTCATCTCCGACGAAGGCATAACTGTGGATCCAGCTAAGGTCGAGGATGTTATGGAATGGCCTGCACCAGCGAATGTCCCAGAAGTGCATAGCTTCATGGGTTTAGGATGATACTATCGACGGTTCGTTGAGGGATTTTCGAAGATAGCAAATCCGATCACGGAATTGCAGAAGAAAAATAAGAAGTTTGTTTGGACCGAGAAATGTGCGGAAGCATTTCGGAGGCTCAAGGAGTTGTTGACAACAACATCGATACTAAAGGTCCCTGACATGGACGCAGACTTCTTGGTATGCACTGATGCATCCAAGGAAGGCTTAGGTGGAGTCTTGATGCAAAACAGACGAGTGATCGCTTACATCTCGAGAAAACTGAGAAGGCATGAGGAGAACTACTTGACGCATGATTTTGAGTTGTTAGCCATCGTATATGCCTTGAAGGTTTAGAGACACTACCTTTTTGGACGAAAATTTGAACTAAAGACTGACCACTGTGGACTACAACACATCTTTACGAAAAACGACCTGAACACGCGACAACGACGTTGGTGGGAATTGCTTAGCGAGTACGACTTCGAGATTACTTACATAAAAGGAACAATGAACTGAGTGTCAGATGCATTGAGTCGGAGACCATGCATCTTTTTAGTGCTGCCTCTTCAGACGAATCTATGTGAAAATATTCTAACTTTACAGTGTGATGATGATTGGTACAAAGAGGTCGAGGGTTTTATCGGACAAAACACAATGATGATACCAAGATTTGAAGGATTTTTGTTTGATAGTGATGGTTTATTGAGGTTTAAAAATCAGATTTACGTACTTCCGAATGACGAGTTGAGGATGCTGATCTTAAGTGAGGCTCATAGAGCCCTCTACATGGCTCACCCGGGAGTCACGAAGATGAGGGCAGACCTTAAACCCTTATTCTTCTGGAAGGGATTGAAGGAAGACATAGTCAAATATGTGGCCAGATGTCTAGAATGTCAGCAGGTAAATGATGAACATAGACACCCAGAAGGATTGCTACATCCACACGCTATTCTAGAATCGAAATGGGAGGTTATTTCGATGGATTTTATTGTTGGATTGCCACTGACGGTAAGGAGACATGACTCGATTTTCATAGTAGTAGACACTCTAACGAAGAGTTCTCACTTTATTCCTGTGCATACGACGTATAAAGCACCTGGCATAACTAGATTTTTCATTAGTGAGATTGTGAGGCTGCATGGCGTGCCTAAGAGGATTATATTCGATCGAGGATCGGTGTTTATTGGATGATTTTGGACAAGTTTCCAAGAGGCCTTGGGAACCCAACTTAACTTTAGTATTGCGTATCACCCAAAGACCGACGAGCAGACCGAACGAATGAACCAGACCTTGGAGGACATGTTGCGCATGTACATGATGGACCAACAAAAGAGTTGGGAAGAATTCTTACCACTGGTGGAATTCGCTTATAACAACAGTTACCAAAGCACCATTAAGATGATGCCTTTCGAGTTTCTTTACGAGCGACTGTGTCGTACGCCTTCAATTGGGATCGAATTGAGGATAGGGTCCTGGTGGGACCATAAGCGATCCAAGAAATGGTAGTTTAAATGCAAGCTATAAGACAAAGGATCCAAGAAGCGCAGGATCGAAAGAAGAGTTATGTCGATGCACCTCATGTCAACCATAGTTACAATGTGGTGATCGAGTATTCTTGCGGTTGAAACTGCAAAAGAGTTCAATCTAGTTGGAAAAAGGGGCTAAACTATCTCCTAGGTTCGTGGTAACCTACAAGATTATGGAAAGGAGAGGCCCTTGGCCTATTGACTAGCCTTGCCTGATTCTTGAGGTGTTTTGCATGATGCATTTCACATCTCTGATTGAGAGATTTTGTTTAGTGATCCCTGTATCTTGGGTCATCGCATTCGACAGCTACGGCGTCGAACAGTGGAGCAGGTCAAGGTCTAGTGGGACAGCTATAGTCCGCACTCGGCAAGTTGGGAGGACACATATGATATGCGCTAACAGTTTCCATTTTGTTTGGTAGATAGACTTATGATACTCTGATACACATTATTTCGGTACTTATGCTGTGAAACTTCAAGACGAATTTTAGACCAAGACGGGGTGTATGTAACATCCCGCTTTTGCACACTGATCAAACTTATTCTTTGAGGACACTTGCTCGCAATTGATCCAGATTATTTATGCTATTAAAACATTTAATTTTTATTATGAGGCGTTATGGGTTGATGACATGTTGTTTTACTACATTGACATAGACATGTTCTATTGACTTGGTTTTACTAAGTGTGTAGGATTTTGGACCTTGAGGATGTAGAGGAATCGATGGAACCCCTTGGACTTCGGATCGAGTCAGGGAGTGTACCATTGGGGTTTGATTTTTTTACTGTGATATTAATGCATCTGATTAGATGATATGATATGGATATATTCTGACATGATTCGTTGATGATGCAGGCTGACGATAGCTTGTCGACCAGACTCACATGTGGAGTAAAGGGGTCACGCACGACTACCAGAGATGTTGAGGGAGAGGTGTGGACAACAGCCCTGCCATAGCCTACTAGCACTCCCGCTGTGGATCGAACTGTCGGTTAACGTTTACTTAGTTCGAGAGGACCCACTATGCTGTGAGGGCGGACTGTGATAGTCACTCACGATGATTCTAAAGGGTGTGCAATAAGGCGGGGGCCTTATTCCTTAGAGGCCCTTAGTCTCCCACAAGTTCACCTGGTGGAGTACTGACTCCAAGGGTGTTTGATGTCTACCAAGTCAGTGAAGAGGCGAGTGGCACCCTTGGAGCATGTGGTATGTCCTGAAGGGCACGTCGTGCAAGAAAAATGAAAAGAGGTGAGTGGCACCCTTGGAGCACATAGTGCGTCCTGAAGGGCACATCGCACAAGGGAAACAAATTAAGGCGAGTGGCACCCTTGGAGGACCCTTGGAGGACCCTTGGAGGACCTAGTGCGTCCTGAAGGGAACATCCCATTGTTGATGATAAATGAATGAACCTAGATGGCCTTAGGATGAATAACATGTCAAGAATTTTTAAAAACAAATTCCCTAATAAAATGTCACCCAGTACGAAAATTTAAGGTCTAAGTCTAAATTATGCTAGTGGTAAAATTTTATCTATCTATTAAAAAAAAAACCAACATAAATAATAATTATACTCTTCGTTAAATCTTGTAATAATAAGGGGGTAAGCAATTTAAATGATTCATAAAAATCTGTTAGGGTAAAATTAAAAAAAAAAGGGAAATAATTGTTTTATTATTTATGATAATTTAAAATTATTAACTAAAAAGGAAAAAGGAAAAAGGGCGTTAATTTCTACACCTGCCAATTTGAGTCCTAAATGAAAAGGGGAAAGAGGGAAATCTAAAATATTTAGGAAACTAGGAAAAGAGGGAAACATAAGAAGAAAAGGGAAATCAAAGGGAAAAAGTAGAAAGTCAAACTTAGTAAGGTATCTACCATTAAGAACTTTCTAATTTAAAATTGAAATAGCAAATTGATAATGGGGAAAGTCATTAAAACCTGTAAGAGAATTTGGGGACACCTAGGAGCGATTTTAGGAGTGACTCTACGTGGGTGAGGGAAATAAGGGAATTTAATTAATTAAAGAAATTAATTTGTGGAGGAATGAAGGGGATGGGTGACACTTGTATGGGAATGAATTTTTAGGATTTAATTTTTAAAAACTTAATTAAATGAAATTTTAGGAAAGTAAGGGACTTCAAAACTCTATATAATGAAGGGAGGAGAAGGATGAAGGATCTCTTCT
>JASDQU010312431.1:1004-13369 GCA_032191745.1 Picea mariana | reverse complement strand
TGGGTATTTAGGTGGTTTTTTTGGCACATGGTTTTTTGCCGATGGTTTTCTATTTCTGGTTAAGGAATTAGGGTTTTGGACTAATCCAGGTCATTGGGTTAGGGTTTTGGATGCCACTGGCTCCTATATGTATATTGTATTGTAAACAATGTAATACAAGGAATGAATATAATATATGCTAGTTTTCCCAGTTTGGGTTTTCAGGGGAAAAATCTTTATGTAATGTTTGTATTTTCCATCGTATCTTTTCTGTTATTTTCTGGATATCTATTTACAATAGACATTGTACAAGGTTAGAATTTACATAAAGTACACAGTCGGCCTAGGTCAATGATTATTCAACTGCCAACTAAGATGAACATGTCAAGTCATCATGAGGATTCAAAAGATCAATTTTTTTTTTTCCACGAATCATTGAGATTTGCTTGTAATAATTGGGCTAGAAAGAAATCCCTGAGATCTAGGAGTTGGTTTGAGTTTGTTGTAACTCTTTGCTATTATTAAAAAACTAAAGCTACCTAAATCCTAGGATTAGGGTATAAGGAAATGGCTATATCAGGGAAGCTGTTTAAGGTTTGAGGGGTTTGGTCCATAGGCGAGAGAGATGGAAGAACAGTTTTAGCTTCTCATTTGTAAACCTGAGAGCAATTCATGATGTAATCATTTTCTGCCATTGAAGATTCGAAGGCCGTATTATCAGAATGTTAATTTGCTTTGTTCCTTTTATCTTCTTGCTTGAATAAGATTGCACACTTTGAGGATCATAACTGTTTTGATTTACGAATTCTTGAACAACAGAGGATCTGTTGTGCCTTACTTGTTGATCATTGTTTTATTCAAATGTTTTTTTTTATTCACTTTGAGAGAATCACTCCTGGTTGATATTATGCTCTTTATAATTCTCTTCATTCTTCTTTCCATTATTATATACCTTTTTGTAGTGCCTTTATAATCAACAGAATGGTTGTCTCTATGTTCAATGGTGAGTATGCAGCTTGAGTTCCTTTATAATCAACAAAATGGTTGGCTCCTTGTTCAATGGTGAAAGATCATCTTGAGTGCCTTTAATCAACAGAATGAATGGTTGGCTCTATGTCCAATGGTGAAAAAGATCATTGATCTGCAATTAAGTTGCTTCCCTCTCTATTGACGTAGAGTCTTGTTGATCCACTCAAACATAAACTTATTTTAATCATTCATATTCTGAATTATCGTTATAGCCGTCTAAGTTCATATTCTTGATTACCGTTATAGATATCTAAGGAGTCTTGGTGCTAAAAGGATCTACTTAATCCTTTTGCCCCAAGAAGAAAAAGTAATGAGGAAAGAGGACATCCATGTTTTTAAAAAATAAGAAAATCCATTGATGAGAACTTCAAATGATCTTTGTTGGAAACATAATTCTTTTGGGTTACTAACTTCATGGAATGTGAAGATTCAAATTTGTAACAGATGTCAAGAGTCAAGATATGTATTGGAATAAGAATCCAATCATATGCATTGGAATATGAATCCAATCATTAACATAATGTATATATCATATCTCTAATAAAATGTACTTCACGCCTATTTCTAATCCGTGTGTCTAATAGTGGTATTGGAGCTATAGTATTAGTTTTCCATAAAGTTTATTTTCAGGTACATAAACACATCTGACCTAAGCCTACTAGTAGTGTGCCAATCTACTGCACACTTTGTCTCTCATTATTTTATGCATTGTCTGCCATGAGCGTTTTCATTCCATTGTGCAGAAACATCTCTTTACAACTCTGCCCGCAAATTTTTCTACCTGCCATTTTGTCCTGGGCACACACTTGATGTCATATATGCATAACTGTCTCTATGCTTGATTCCTTGTGAGTTAATTTGCTAGTCTACCTTCCTCAGTGTTATTGGTAGACTTTAAGGTTTTTGGTGTTACACCTAGTGATCTCGTCGACTTCTCCTTTGAAATTTTTTCTCTCATAACCATGTCTTTCATGGCCAGATTTTCCACCACCTGATTGTTGTCGCCTGCCATAATCCTGTTCATTACTAGGTTTTCCATCAGAAACCTTAGCATTATCGCTATCAATAGATGCACTTCTCCAAACTTAAGATATATGTAAGAATAGAAAACCATTTTGGTTATATAGTAGTGCCTCTCAATGCGACCACAATGTCTATGTGTTCCAGTCGTTTAATCTCCCTTTGAACATTTTCATTAATCTTTTCGCTCCTCTCAATATACTTGACTGCCACCATCTCTTTGGTCTGCCTGTCTCACATAAGCCTAGTGACCCTGAAATTGCTCAAGACAATGTCCTTGACGAGCTAATCTAGTCTCAAACCTAATCTATTATTATACATCTTCAAAATAATAATATAGTTGTCAGATACCTATATGGTGGGAGATGAACCTACGCATACTGTGGATACGAACCGCCAGGTGCTCAAGAAAACATAAGATAAGAGTTGTCTCTGAAGATGAATCCCCAAGAGAGCAATTGATAAATATTATTCGTAATGATCTTTTCAGTGTGCAACCATATGGTTTTCCCCCTAATCAATAATTTAGTGTTCGGGGTGAGAAATTTGTAAGGTTAGAGGTGCATCACTTGCATTAGGTTACTAATAGTTCTTCAACATAATGTATATATATACATGTATCATATCTCTAATAAAATGTGCATTACTATTAGGTTATGTTGAAGTGGATCACGTGTATAATGTAAGGGTGGATTGAGTTGAGGAACTATTAGAGTTACTGAACACTCTAATTCTTTCCTTTGTGAACAATACAATTATCATTGATAAAGAAACCTTGCAGTGTGTTGTGATGTGCTTGCATGTTTCAAAAGCCAAAGCAACACTACTGCAAACTCAGACTTGCCTTTTTCACGATGCACTTGAATCCACGACAACATTTTGAACTAGTCAACTAGTCATTGTTCAAAACCCTCTTTTCGAAGATGAAGAAGATGATGATGTTGATTTAGATCAACATTCAGTGCAACAACCACTCAGTGAGATATCTCTAGATTCAAGTACACATCACCTTCCTCTTTCCAAGTGGATCATCAAACCTTGGGAATAAATCAAGTAGAACAAGCATAAAACCGGTATCAGATATGAAAAGGATTTCACATTTCATAATCCGGATTACACCAAACCGATCCAGTTCAAGAGTAGTGGACTCCTTCAAGATGGTTCACATTCACCTGCTCTAGTTCAAGAGAAAATTATGATATGCCAACATTGTCAGTGAGTTGGCCACATTGAAGATCAATGCTTCAATCTTCATCCTTGCGAGCATTGTGGACAACATAACCATCATTCAAACATGTGTTTCAAATGCAATACAACTGCAAGAGTAAAGAACCACTATGGGTGGATCCTTTCTTGGCTATGGTAATCAATAGTCAAGAAGATATGTCAGTTATACCCATGAATTCACTCTAGAGTATTGACGCATCTTGTAGAGAAAGGATTCACATCTTCTCACCTTGTTCCTCACAGGGGGAACACCATCAACGATTGACAATGAGGCTTCAAGTTTCGAAGTCCCATCAATTGAGCATTAACAAGTGAGTGTGACAAGTGAACGTGATTGGTTTATGGTTTCCTTTAAACCACCACTTAGTAGAATACTTACAACTTTTTCCAGACAATGGTTTGTGGTTTCCCTTAAAACTCCACTTGGTAGAATACTTTCAGCTTCTTATACATCACAATTTATGGTCATCTTTAAACCAACATTAGAGAGCACTTATGACGCAGATCCCCTATCCTCGGGCTGGGTTCTGCTAAGGATCTTCACTACAACCACATCGAGGGTTAACTGACCCCTTCGTTTAAGCCACAAAAGACTTCATATTTCGGGGTTTCACGATCCCTGATGTCGAGCTCCTCGACTCTTCCACTTGCCGAAACCCGAAATGCTGATACGCCGAAATCTCTGACCACGTTCTACTCCTGTATCGGGGTTTTCACCTTTTCGGGGTTTCGGACTTCGTGATTTCGTGAATCCTATTGTCAAGGTTCTTGACCTTTCCACCTTCCGAAACCCGAAGTGCTGATATTCACGAAATTCTTAGTCGCGTCCTCCTACACAACTGTATTGCTTTTCGCGACTTTGGGAGTTCCGGAACAAGGAATCCTGACCTCTTGTCTTCACAACTGTCGAAATGTTGAAACAATATCTCCAATGGGATCAACAACTATAAGCCTCCCTTCGATATGACGACCCACGTGATTTCGGACTTTAGAGTACCAGGAGTCCGAGACTCTCGATCCCAGAACACTGTCCTCTTCGGTTCCCGAACCCCAAAACACCGAATTGCCGAAATGCCCCTTCACACTATTTCGCTTTTCGCAACTTCGGGGGTTCTCATGTGAAGTGCACGAATTCTTGTCAACGGGAATGCCGAAACGCCGATTCCCTAAATGCCGAAATACCTCTTCACAATATCCCGGATTTCGCAACTTCAAAATCCTAAATGCAAGGGCCCAAGATCCTTGTCCTCAAGACTTTCGATATTCTGAATCCTGAAATGCTGAAATGATTTCCTTTCCCGAGATTTCATGAACCGGGAGTTTGAAACTCTCGATTCTAAAACACTGTCTCCTCGAGATCCCGGATCCCGAAATGCTAAAATGCCGAAACGCTCCTCAAAGGTATTTCGCATTTCGTGATTTCGGAGCTTCCGATGTGGATTACTCTACTCCTTGTCAACAGGAATGCCGAAATGGCGATTCCTGAAATGCCGAAAAATATCCTGCCGCAACTTCGGATTTCAAGCTTTCCTCCCCCCTGTGTCCCGATCACCCCTTCTTAGGACCTCCGAAATCCCGAATTCCGAAGTTCCAAAATTATGACCTTGTCACTATTCCTTTATACACAAAACTCCTTTCGCGTTTCTGGGATTTGATCAACCAAAGGGTTTGGCTTGCACTCCGGACTTACGAACTCTGAATCCCTGAAATTCTTTGACAGCTCCAACAGATCAAGATCAATGGCCCACGTTGATTCTGGGCACCAAAGTGATGGGTTCGTCTTCCCTTATCCACCTTACAGCTTCTGTAGATTCCATGGTCCTCACTGTTTCGTGAGTTCTCCTCGGAGAATTCTGACCGTTCAATTTCTTCCCTCTAAAGTCTCGAAGGGAACTTAACCTTCTGCACTAAGATTTGCTCCTTATCTTCTCTTCAATACTTCGAAACCGCCACTCCTCCTGAGCTTTCTTGCAACTTCGAGTCCCTAGAAGACTCCTGCATGCACTCCTTGTGGAAATCCTTCGAATATTTCTAAGTATTTGAATCTCTCAACTCTGTGCAAATCCTCTGCAACAACAGTCCTTCAACTCTCTACCTTAGTTGATAAGTTCTAAGATCTCGACCAGCCTATGCACACCTTGCACGACTTCTATGCTTGTCTTTCACTTTGAATGAGAACAACGATATCCCTCGTGAGCTTTCAGAGATAAACTCTGAACCTTTGTCAACGCACTCCTTGCGGATGTTTCACCGCACTTCTTGCAGGAAATTCTCACTCAGGATGAGAAACAATTGAAACTCATTTCCTCTCTCTCTCAGACTTCAAACATCCAACTTGAAAACATACATTCACATACAACATAATAACAAATGCATGACAGAGAGAGTGAGAAACTGTAAACAGACCATTCAACATGTGTACACAGAAAACATCATAACACCATGAATCTGAATCAAAGATTCATATATTAATTTAGAACTTCTGTACACGGGTTCTTCTTTACAAATATTCTACTACAACTCTCTTCTTCTCTATGCTAATATGCTTAATTGATCTAATTCTGAATGATACAATGATACAAAGATGAGGGTGTCTATAGTCGTTTTCCCTCTTGTTCCTAAAACTGTCTAATATGGAATTTAAATATACCTACTTTCATTAATTATGCATAAATGCCTCTACCTCCTACATATGAGAGAAAATCGCTCATGATCTGTTTACAATACACAAGTATGCTTCCCTTTAACCATTACATTAATGATTCAAAAATATTTCAAAACGTGTGTTGGTGGCCTTCCAACTGTTTTCCCCTTCACGCTCGCTTGACTGCTTATGATGCTCCTGCATCATACTCCCTCGCTTGAAAATTTTCATGGACTCCTGTTCATGAGCTCTTGCACGGTCTGTCCATGCTTCTGAATTTCTGCTTCATCCTCCCAACTGGCATCTTCAACTGGATGTCCCTTCCATTTGACCAAGTATTCAAAATACTCTTTTCTCCTGGTCCTCTTGCTGATTCTCTTGTCAAGTATACTTTCCATCTGTGGTTTTTCAACTACAGACATTTGTTTAGTCCATTGAACCTCTATCTATTCACTGTCTTCTCCTGCTTCTTCAGATCTGTAAGAGTACAAATCTAAGATGTTGAATATCGGTGAAATTCTGATCCCATCGGGTAATTCAATCTCATATGCGTTTGCCCCAAATTTATTTACGATCTTGCATGGTCCAATCTTTTTCATTTTCAGTTTGTTATATGTTCCCCTTGGGAACCTCTCCTTCCTCATATGTGCAAGAACCAGATCACCAACTTCAAACTAAAGTTCTCACCTATGTTGATCTGCTTTGCGTTTATACTCTTGACTCGAATTTTGCAAACATTCCCTCACTTGGCTGTGAAGTTCCTTCATTGCTTTTGAAAAATCCTCTGCACTAGCACTTCTAGTTTCATTATGTTCTGAATCCTTCAATTCATAAACTCCCCTTGGCTGCATTCCATACATAATTTGGAATGGACTCTGTCCTGTTCTTCTGTTGAGTGAATCATTGTAAGCAAATTCCGCCTGTGGAAGAATGTGATCCCACTGACTGTGGTGTTCAGTCACTAGGCTCCTTAGCAAATCTCCCAAGCTCTTGTTCACAACTTCTGTTTGCCCATCCATCTGAGGATGATATGTTGAGCTAAATGACAAACTTGTCCCCAACTTCTTCCATAAAGTCCTCTAGAAATGTCCCACGAACTTGGTGTCTCGATTAGAAAAAATACTCCTTGGTAAGCCGTGAAGTCTGACAACTTCCTTGAAAAACAGGTTCACAATATGAGTTGCGTCACTGGTTTTCTGGCATGGTATAAAATGTGCCATCTTTGAAAATCTGTCCACCACCACAAAGATTGAATCAAATCCTCTTTGTGTTCTTGGCAGCCCCAATATAAAATCCATGCTCACTGCATCCCATAGCCTCTCAGGTATGGGTAATGGCTGGTATAACCTTGTGTTCTGCCTTTTTCCCTTTGTGTGTTGACAAATTCTACATCTGTCCTCATCCCTGGCCAAAAATATGAGCCATTTAATTTCGAGAACATTTTGTCATGACCAAAATGTCTTGCCAATCCTCCACTGTGTTTTTCTTTCAACAGATTCTCCCTCATGGAGCATTTTGGAATATTCAGTCCATTGACTTCTGTCCCTGAGAATTGGATTCTTAGATGCCTCATATGCCTCTTTGAAATCTGGTTCATCTCTGTACATGTCCTTGAGGTTATCAAAACCCAATGTTTTGACTCTAAACTCCTGCATAAACAAACATTTCCTGCTCAAAGCATCAACAACTTTGTTAGCAGTTCCAGAAATATGTTTAATTACAAAAGTAAAATTCTACATATATTCAACCCATTTTGCATGCTTTTGGTTCAACTTTTCCTATCGAGTCACGAATTGCAAAGCGTGATTATCGCTGTACAAAACAAACTCTTTAGGGACCAAATAATGTCTCCATTCCTTTAGCGCTTGTATGACTGCATAGAATTCCTTGTCATATGTTGAATATTTAATCTTTGCTTCATTCTGTTTCTCACTAAAGCATGCGACCAACCTGTCATCTTGGCTCAAGACCGCTCCAATTGCAAATCCACTAGTGTCACACTTGACCTGAAATGTCTTACTGAAATCTGGCAACACCAGAATTGGTTGTTCAATAATCCTCTTCTTTAGCAGGTTGAAACTTTTTTTTGCTTCCTCTATCCAATGAAAAGATTTATGTCTTTTCTTCACCGTATCCATCATCGGTGCGTTAATCCCACTAAAATTTCGGATGAATTTCCTACAGAAACTAGCTAATCCATGGAAGCTTCAAACCTCAAATACACTCTTCGGTGATGGCCAATTCTTAATCGCCTCTACCTTATCCAGTTCCATTTTCAACTCATTTGCAGAGATAAAAAAACCCAAATAAATGAGTTCTGTCGTCATAAATGTTGATTTCTTCATATTAATCGGTAACTTCTCTTGTTGTAATCTCCTCATCACTGTAGCTAAATACTTGAAGTTCTCTGCTTCCATCTTACTGAAAATCAATATATCGTCAAGATATACGATGACGAATTTCTCGATAAACTCTTTTAGGACTTCATTCATCAATCTCATGAAAGTACTGGGTGCATTTGTTAAGCCAAATGGCATAACAATCCATTCATACAGTCCTTCATTTGTCTTAAAGGCTATCTTCCATTCATCACCTTCTCTCATACAAATTTGATGATATCCACTTTTCAAATCAATCTTTGAAATTTTTTTTGCTCCACTCAAGCAATCCATCAAATCATCCATCCTTGGCAAAGGAAATCTATATCTGATGGTAATCTTGTTGATTTCCCTTGAGGCTGTGCACATCCTCCAACCTCCATCTTTCTTTGGGCTGAGCACTGTTGGAACAACACATGGACTCAAGCTCTCTCTAATCAACCCTTTTTCCATTAAATCCTGGACCTATCTCTTGACCTCTTCATTCTCCTGCAACATCAATCTGTACGCTGCTTTGTTTGGTAAACTAGCTCCAGGTATAAGATCAATGTGACGGCTTATACTTTTGATAGGTGGCAACGAACGAGGTAGCTCGTCCACTACTATATCAATGAACTCTTCCAACAAATTTTGGATTTCCTCTGGTAAATCATCCACTCTTGTACTGGTTAAAACAATTCTAGGCTTCCTGACCACCATAAATTGTGTATCTTCCTTCTTCTTAACCTCCTTAAGAAGTTCCTTCCCACTCATGAGAAGTATAGTGTTGCTCACCTCTGGTTTCACTTCTTTATCCTTAATCGACAACAACCTGTGAGTTCTCCCATTCTTCTCCAGGGTGTATGTGTTCTTTCTCCCATCATGAATCACATTCCTGTCATATTTCCATGGTCTACCCAACAATAGATGACAAACATCCATGGGAATGACATCACACAATATTTCATCCTTATATCCTCCTATTTTAAATTCAACTAAACATTGTTTAGTGACATTTACCTGATGTCCTTTTTGTAGCCACAAAACTTTGTATGGGCTTGGATGTTCAATAGTCTCCAGCTCCAACTTTTCTACCATCTCTATAGAAATGAGATTGTCTGTGCTACCACTATCCACAATGACCTTACATACCTTGTCTTTGGTCTTGCAAGTAGTTCGAAAAAGTATGTTCCTTTGGGATGGGTTCTCTGCCTCCTTCTTTGGTGTTAAGAGAACTTTTCTCATCATCAATGATCTTTCGCCCTTAGCATCTTCTGCCTCAACCTTCCGTCCTTGTGCTTCGGAAATGTGAGTTTCACCTCCTTCTTTATTTCTATCTGGACATTCATAGGATTTGTGTCCATTTTTTCCACAGGTAAAGCATTTTATTTCTCCATCTCTGCCTCTTCCTCTTCCTCTAGTTCGAAGAAAAGCATTCTTATTAGCATAATGTCCTCTTTGTGAGCTTCCACCTCTCTCATGCTGAGTCTGAGGTTTTATCCACTCTTCTTTAGATTTCTGATTCCTATCTTGGGAAATTGTTTTGCCTTGGGATTGACTTCTGCCTCGGCCTCTCTGACCTTGCTTTTGGCTCAGCTTCTCTTTAGCTTTCAGAGCCATATAATAATCATCTTCCACATTTCTAAGGGTCATCATGCTCATCTCATCTTGAATGTAGTATCTTAGACCGTTCATGTACCTGACAACCTTTTCATCATCACTTTCCCGATGACCTGCTCTGATGTTCAGTTTGTAGAATTCTTCAGTGTATTCTTTCACTGACATCAGCTTCTGTCTCAAATTCTGCATCCTCCGAAATAGAGTAATTTGATAATCCTTGGGTATGAATTTGGCTTTCATCTTCGCAACCATTCTATCCCAACTCTTGATTTTCTGCTTGCCTTTGCAACGTCTATCAGCCTACAGTTCATCCCACCATAATGTTGCATGCCCTTTAAGTCTAGTAACAACATGTTTGACCTTCTTGTCTTCCTCGACATCCTGATAGTCAAAATATTTATCCAGAGCTCTAATCCAGTCTAGAAGCTCTTCAACATCCAAGTTCCCCTCATACATGGGAATCTTCATTTTTTCCCTGGCACCTATCCTTGCAATAGCCCTGAATAGGCATTCATCTTCTGCATCTTCTATTGCAACTTCTTCTCCCTCGTTTCCAGCTTCATTTTCACTTTCAGCCTCGCTGACATCCCCAACATTAATTGTGTGCCTCTGTGCTGTCCCCATGGCATCAATCCTGGCACGTAGTTCACGCATTTCCCTTTCCACTGCTGGATCAGGCATTAGTCTATCTCTTCTTCTCCACATCATGGCTGAGAAATTTCTCTTTTCTCTGCTACAGAAAGAAAATAAATTCTTCTGTGCTCTGATACCACTTGACGCAGATCCCCTGTCCTTAGGTCGGGATCCACTCAGGATCTTCACTACAACCACGCCGAGGGTTAATCGACCCCTTCGTTTAAGCCACACAGGACTTCAAATTTCGGGGTTTCGCGATCCCTGATGTCGAGCTCCTCGACTCTTCCACTTGCCGAAACCCGAAATGCTGATACGCCAAAATATCTAACCACATTTTGCTCCTGTATCGGGTTTTTCACCTTTTTGGGGTTTCAGACTTCATGATTTCGTGAATCCTATTGTCGAGGTTCTTGACCTTTCCACCTTCCGAAACCCAAAGTGCCAATATTCCTGAAATGATTAGCCGCGTCCTCCTACACAACTGTATCGCGTTTCACAACTTCAGGAGTTCCAGAACAAGGAATCCCGACCTCTTGTCTTCACAACTGTTGAAATGATGAAACAATATCTCCAACAGGATCAGTGACTATAATCCTCCCTTCGATCTAACGACCCACGTGATTTCGGACTTTCGGGTACCGAGAGTCCAAGACTCTCGATCCCAAAACACTGTCCTCTCGGGTTCCCGAACCCCAAAACACCAAATTATCGAAACGCCCTTTCACACTATTTCATGTTTCACAACTTCGGGGGTTCTCATGTGAAGTGCCCGAATTCTTGTCAATGAGAATGCCAAAATGTCGATTCTTGAAATGCCAAAATACCTCTTCACAATATCCTGTATTTTGCAACTTCAAAATCCTAAATGCAAGGGCCCAAGCTCCTTGTCCTCAAGACTTCTGGTATTCCGAATCCTGAAATGCTGAAATGATTTCATTTCCCTGGATTTCACGAACCAGTAGTTCGAAACTCTCGATTCTAAAACATTGTCTCCTCGAGATCCCAGATCCCGAAATGCCGAAATGATGAAACGCTCCTCCAAAGGTATTTCACGTTTCGTGATTTCAGAGCTTTTGATGTGGAGTACTCTACTCCTTGTCAATAGGAATTCTAAAATGGCGATTACCGAAATGTCGAAAAATATCCTACCGCGACTTCGGATTTCGGGCTTTCCTCCCCCCTGTGTCCCGATCACCCCTTCTCAGGACCTCTGAAATCCCGAATTCCAAAGTTTCAAAATTCTAACCTCATCACTCTTCCTTTATACACGAAACTCCTTTCACATTTTAGGGATTTGATCAACCAAAGGGTTTGGCTTGCACTCCGGACTTACGAACTCCGAATCCCCGAAATGATCTGACAACTCCAACATATCAAGTTCAATGACCCACGTTGATTCTGGGTACCAAAGTGATGGGTTCATCTGCCCTTATCCACCTTGCAGCTTCTGTAGATCCTACAGTCCTCACTGTTTCGTGAGTTCTCCTCGGAGAATTCAGACCGTTCAATTTCTTCCCTCTAAAGCCTCCAAGGGAACTTAACCTTCTGCACTAAGATTTTCTCCTTATCTTCTCTTGAATACTTTGAAACCGCCACTCCTCCTGATCTTTCTTGCAACTTCGAGTCCCCAGAAGACTCCTGCATGCACTCCTTGCGGAAATCCTTCGAATATTTCTAAGTATTTGAATCTCTCAACTCTGTACAACTCCTCTGCAGCAGTAGTCCTTCAACTCTCTACCTTAGTTGATAAGTTCTAAGGTCTCGACCAGCCTGCGCACACCTTGCACAAATTCTGTGCTTGTCTTGCACTTCTAATGAGAACAACGGTGTCCCTCCTAAGCTTTCAAAGATAA
>JASDQU010312429.1:0-13539 GCA_032191745.1 Picea mariana | reverse complement strand
CAATGGTATGTGTCTATGGCCACATCTAGTTGACTTGAACAAATGTATTTCATACTTTTGGCAACCTAAGATTAAAGAAGCTTTTATTTTCCCCTCTACAAAAGGGTTTTCATTGTGATGTTTGATATTATTGAAGACAAGGAATTGATTTTAAAGTCGGGTCACTATTTTTGGGGAAAATATGGTTTATGCATGAGACCTTGGACCCCTTCCTTCAATCCTTTAACAAATACCTTGTCCTCGGCTCCAATTTCGGTCAAACTTCTAAATCTTCCTCTGCATGTTTGGGGTTTACCCTCTCTTTGAGCCATTGGAAATTCCCTTAAGAAATTCCACTATAGAAGTGAGGAAACAAAAAGCTACAATATCACCACATATGCTCGAATATGTGTGGAATTGGACTTCAACAAAGGGTTTCCAACATAAATAAACCTAACATATGAAAACTCCTCCTGGTCTCAAAATTTGGATTATGAAAATGTATCTTTTTAATGCAGAGTTTGTTTTGAAACGAGACATATGGCAATTCATTACCCCTAAAGGCCAATGCAAGCCAAGAAACACCAGCATAAGTCAACATGGTGGGTTGGTGCCAAGGAAGAACATCAAATGATTAGCAAGGTTGAGTCARATGCCCTGGAACTGATCATGAATGAGCCAAAATTAGAACCAGGAGGAATCATGGATATCCCTTCTAATGAGCAAGATGGACTCACATGATCCGATGAAAAAGGGAATTGTTATTCCCCTAGTTATGGACCAAGAAGCATCAAAAGAGTAAGATGCGGTACCACATGATTTGTTGAAAAGGTAATTTGTTATTCCCCCAAATCTGGCCTAAAAGGCGAGTTGGGCAGACCAAGAAGAAGAGGTTGTCACTCCAGAATAATCAGAACCTCTAGATCAAGGCAAGCTAGGATTGAAGGGAACGACACTGAATTTATCAAAAAGAAAGGAAGCTTGGACCACAATAGTAAAGAAGAAAAAACATTCTTCGGAAGCACAATTAGTGGTGACAAGAAGATGTACACATAATCAATCTAGACATGTATTGTTTTCGCATTTTGTTATGTAAGCAATTTGTAAACAATTTGTAAAATTTTCTTGTGCAAAAAAATTCTAGAATGTAGTTAGTTTTGTTATAACCTCCATCAACCTCTTGATGTGTTGTATGCTTTTTTTTGTAACCTCGTATAAATGCTCAAGCCTACCGAAATCTTTATGAATCAACACTATATAATATGTTAATTGATTTGGCACAACCTCTTTTTTAATAAATACAAATTATGTTTCACTTTAAAAAAATCCTTTCTCTCAACCACCTAAACTAAATCCAATTGACTTAATTATAAAATTTATTTATTAAATATTGTATATTGATTTCAATGTTTCACCATATTTGTAAAAGATATTCTACTTCTAAATCTTTTTATTAAGAATTATTAAAGTTTTGATCAATTAATTAAAATTAATAGAAATTCTAATATAACTAATCATTTTTCATAATCTATGAAGT
Organism: Picea mariana; assembly: GCA_032191745.1. NCBI lineage: Eukaryota > Viridiplantae > Streptophyta > Pinopsida > Pinales > Pinaceae > Picea > Picea mariana. Next base: position 12,023 of record JASDQU010312429.1, on the reverse strand, counting down.
CTTCTTATTGAAAACCAAGACCTTGTACATTCTTGAGTTATTTTTTCCTTCCTTTTTCTTCTTTATTTCAATTCAACTAATCAATCAGAATTTAAAAATTCTAAAGAAAATCAATTCCTTTTTCTTTTTCCATCATATTTAAAAAAAAAAAACGTTAATTCCTTCTCTTTTTTCTCTATTATTATTATTTTTTATTTTCATTTAATTAACCAATTAAGAAACTTTTCCTTTTTATCATCCCATGAAATTAAAAATATTAATATCTTCTCTTTCTTTTTTCTTCTTTATTTCAATTCAACTAACTAATTAATTAAAAATAAATAAAAATTCTATTCATTTCCCTTTTGTCTTCCAATGAAATAAAAAAAATAAAAAACACTACTTCCCCTTCCTCTTTTTTCTTCTTTATTTCAATTCAACTAACTAATTAACTAAAATTTAAAGGAAATTTGAAAAGCATCAATTCCATTTTTTATCTTCCAATTCCTTGTCCTTCTTTATTTCAATTCAACTAACTAATTAACTAAAATTTAAAGGAAATTTGAAAAGCCTCAATTCCATTTTGTCATGCAATAAGATTAAAAACATTATTTCCGTATCCAACCCCAACTTTTATTTGAGTCATATTTCTACATCCGTTTCTTACTTCAAGTTCTTGAAATCATGTCTTTTCTTCTCTCCTAAAGGAATAATTGGTGTTAAAAAAATTAACAACAATCACATTTGTATCGATATTTACAATTTATTTAAAAACTAGACTTTTACAACAACTTATCAAAATCTAATATTAAAAAATAAGAAGATGAAAATAAATTTGAAAAATTATAAATAAATTGTATTTTATGGGATGATGATGATGATGATGATGACGACGACGACGCCGACGACGATGACGACGATGATGAATGATCCAGATTTAGGAGTGGAACGAACTGATTAACATACTGAATACAATAAACACAGAGATATGAAGAACAACACATATATCCAATGAACAATATCTTCTATTGAATAAATGAAATAGGCTGAAACTGTAAAACTGCAGAACTGAAACACTTACTCAAATGGTGGTAGCTATCTCTGAGAAGAGATGTGGCTACTACGTGCATCCGTCTGAGCATAATGATTACAATGAGGCTCCAGAGGCCTTTTTGATATGACGCATGAATGCCAAAACCCTAGACATCCAAATACATAGCCCTAGGAGGTGAAACACCAAAAGTTATGTGGGCCCTTATGGGTAAGTTGATACCTCAACTTCCTAGGGTCATAACTTTTGCATATGACCTTCGTTTTAGGCGCGTGATAGCTCGTTGGAAAGGTCTTTTAGAGAACTACACATTACATTGTCAAACTCTCACTATGTCTTTAGTTTGACTATGGCAAGCCAAAAAAACACAGTTAAGGGCCTTAAAACAGACCTAGAAGTACATTAAGATGCGCTGACATGAAAACATACAAAATAATCTAGTTGGATTAGGTGGGAGGCCACCAGTATCCACCTAGAATATGTGTAGGGCTTCAAACAACCCCGAAAGTGTAAAACCCACTATTACAAAGAAGTACAGAAGAACATGTTGAACTAAAACTATCAAGAGGAGCTAGTTGGAAAAGGTGGGTGGCTACCAATATCCACCTAGATCAATCCTTCCCCCTTAGGAAGCGATGGTCTCCATTACATTGAGTTCCCCCATCAGGTGAGGAAATTTTTATTGAATTTGGCCCCGGGTGAGCCACTTTCCTTGGTGTAGGAGTTGCCCTGCCTTGACAACCTGATAAAGTTGGATTATCTGCTAGCGAGTGCCCTTGACATGTGTGTCCACAATTTGATCAGTGGATGCTTGTTCCATGTAGTCAGGGTTGAGCTCTATCGGTGTAAGTTGCTCTGCGATCTCTAAGGTGTCCAACAATGGTGGAAAATATGGTCGAAGGAGGTCCACATTGAATACTGGGTGCAAACCAAGGAAAGGTGGAGTGTTGAGCTCAAAAGCATTGCTACCCACAACCTTGGTGATAGTGTAAGGCCCATAGAAAAGTGGGCAGATCTTCTGATGGGGCCTTGTGAGACGCTCCTTCTGCAAATGTAACCATACTTTGTCTCTAACCTGAAACTGGTGCGGTATCTTGTGTTGATCATGGTGTTGCTTGTACTTAGCATTGTATTTCTATAAAATCTCATGGACCTGTTGGTGGATGTGCTGAATCCGCTCAATGAATCTGGTGTCTTTGTCGGTCTCATACTGAACATGGGAAGAGTCTTTCTGTGTGGTGGCAAGAGGTAGTGCAACATCAATGGGACCCAAGGGTTGGAATCCCAACCCCACCTGAAATGGGATATGTTCAGTGGAGCTATGGAGAGCCATGTTGTAACTGTGTTGAGCATAGGGGAGACTCTCATCCCATATATGTGGATGCTTAGAGAAATACATGCACAAGATGTGCACAATCATGTGATTGACGACCTTTGTTTGGCTGTCGGTTTGGGGGTGTAAAGTAGTGGATTTAGTGAGCTTGGTGTCCAACACTGACCAAAGACTCGACCAAAATGTGTTGATGAACCTGTTGTCTCGGTCGAAGATGATGGTCTGTGGTATCCCAAAATGGACCCACACTCGTTCGAAGAAGAGCTTGGTAGTATCTGCCACTGTGATATTCTTCTTGCAGGCTGCGAGGATGGCCATCTTCAAAAACCAATCAATGACCACAAACACACAATCATTGCCTTGCTTGGTGGATGGAAGGCCAGACATGTAATCCATTGAGATGGATTCCCAATGCCTCTCGGGAGTAGGAAGAGGGGTGTATAAGCCTTGCTTCTTTATGGTTGGCTTGGCAATGGCACAAGCAGTGCAAGATATGATATACTTGTTGACGTCCTATCAAAGTTTTGGCCAATAAAAATGTTTCTGAAGAACAACCACAGTTTTCTCCACGCCAAAATGTCTTGCCATCCGACTATAGTGGGCTTCCCAAATCAGCTTTGCACGCTCGCTTGTAGGAACATAGATATGGCCCAGATGGCATAATAGTTTGTCCTAAATGTGAAAATCAGTGACAATCGCGCCTATACCCAAGAGTTGATAGGTGGTGGTGAAGTTTGAATCTTGTTGATAAAGTTGGGGCCACTCAGATGCCTCATGTCCATAGGAATGGATAAAAGTGGCGAGTGCAACCACGGGGGTTTGAATGAGGCAATCAACTACACGATTTGAGATCCTTGTCTTATACTTGATGTTGATATGGAATTGTTGTAGGTAGATGGACCACTTTTGATGGTGATCATTCTACAATTTACCCTATGAATGTATGAACTGCATAGTCTTGTGATCAGTGTGAAGGATTGTCTCCTTTCCTAGAATGTAATGTTTCCATTGACAACAGACTTGTACAATGGAATACATTTCCTTGTCATAGGTGAGGTATTTCTAGACAATATCTGATCCAAATGGATCTTGAAAGGCTCAAAAATAAAATTTCTCAAATGTTCAATAAAACAACATGATCACAAAGTTATCATCACAAGCTTTTCGTTGGCGTAAACAGATTGAAAAATAGAGTTTGTATGCAAAAGTTATTGCAATCTGAAGTTTGGGTCAAACAGGTAAAAAGTCAACTAGTCAAGGGACATGTGGCATATTCAACATGTGACACGTGGAAGATTCTAAATTAGACAAGTGGAAGCCATCAGGTGATGACATGTGGTATCACTAGGTCATGACAAGTGGCAAGGGTTCATGATGACAAGTGTCAAAGTTTTGATAGTCCATGTGGAAAAAGATTGGGCAACCATGGGCTGACACATGGTCCAATCCAAGGGTGACACATGTCACCATGGTCAAGGCCTTAAAAATTTCAAATTTATATTGTTGGATTCCATGGGATTCGATCCCATGACCTGCCTCTTCAAATGACTTTAGCACTATGAGCTAGCCACAAAGGGCGAATTACTACTTTAGAGAAAAAAACCCACTTTTCATAAATTTAAACTTAAGCACCTTTTCCAGCTAAGGGAGGTGCGCCCCTTGGCACTAGGCAACATGGCCCTCATATGAACACATAAGGGGGGTGTGTGCCCTAACTGGAGGCTTAAGCATATTTTTTGCCAAATTTTGTGTTTTGACCTTATTTTAGTGGATTTTTAGTGATTTTTGAGGATTTTTGGCCCTCTGAAGGGGATTCGAGGCCATAAAGTTGGGGGGAAGTTGGATTTAGAACCCCAAATAAGAATCTATATAAACCAAAGGTTTTTGATAGTCCAAACGAGTTGAGAACAAGAGAAATTTTGTAGAATTGTGAAGCCAAAGACATTTTTTATGTAGGGAAGCCATTGAGGAGGGGAACTTTGCGGGCCAATTTCGGGAGCTTCGCTCAACCGTTTTCAGTGCCGTCAGTTGTGTTAGATTCTTTCGGTCGAATAGAACACAACCAGACTAGTTTGTAATCCATTTGACACTTTTTTGATGTACTTTTTAATCTTTGAAGATAAATAAGAAAGCCTCGCCCACTGAGACAAAGGCCCAGAGATGTAGGCAAATCTTGTTGAACTACGTTAACAACTTTGTTGTTATGGTTTGCCGATTCTTTGTGATTAATTTTAAATCTAAATTCTTATTATGGCTGCCATGTTATATCATTAATTTCTTCCTTTTTCTTCAATTCCTAAATGATTAATGAACTAATGCTTTAAAACTTAACCATAGTTTTAAAAGATCTTTTCGGATCAAGAGGTATCAGAGCAGGTTGATGATTGGTTTTTGAGTTTGCATTATTACTAGGGAAAATCTGAATTGTGGTGAAGACGATCTTGTTGAAGAGAATACTGAGATTGGATCGAGAAAGAGGACTTCTCAAAGTGAGAAGATGGCATCGAAAGAGGGACTTTTTCATGACGAGATAGAGTTTCGAAAGACCTTCTTCGCCATGTCGGATATGGTAAAGGTTTTATATGACGATTACTTGGAGCGGAAGAGACCGATTCTATGTGAATCTTCAAAGGCCAAAAGTGAATAAGGAGAGGATCCTCCTAAACCTCCTCCTTCACCTCCTTCTTCTCCATCAACTTCTTCTTCTTCAAGCACAAGTTCCAAATCCACCGCAAGAAAACATTCCCATAAACATAAAAATGATATGCCTTTATTTAAGCTTGATGTGAAGTTTGAATTACCCATGTATGATGGTGAAGTCAATGCAGAGAGACTTGATAACTGGGTTAGACAGATGGAAGTTTATTGCAATGTGCAACAAATCAAAGATGAGGTAACTCAAATCAATTTGGCATCACTTCAACTTGCAGGCACAACGCTCATCTGGTGGCAAAGAAAGTTGAAAATGGCACACAACAAGTGGGTAATGTATTTCCATCATGGCAAGTTTTTGTTTCTGCACTTAAAAAGCAATTTTATTCTTTGGGTTATAAAGATAAGGCTTTAATTGAATGGCAAGGTCTTAAACTAAGAAAGGGAAAAATAGTGCAAGAATACACAGAGGAATTTCATAATATGGAATTAATGTTAAGCATTCTATTACATACCCAAGAAAATCTTATGAAGTATATAGGAGGTTTACCTGCACACATTCATAACACTATATTTATATTTGGACCTACTAATCTTGATGAGGTTTCCGTTCAAGCAACATACATTGAGGTAGGGAAAATAGGAGTTGGTGTATCAGGGGAATTGTCTTTCAGAAAAGAGGGCAAAAGGAAGTGGAATGGTCGGAAATCAAATTCAGTGACAAGAAAGGAAGAGAAGATCTTGCAAGCATTGCAAGAAAGAAGGGCATGATGATGGCCATTGCTGGAAATTGCATCCCTAGAAGAGATCAAAGTGCTTCAAAGAAAGAAAAGGGAGGCAAACAGTTGCAGAAACAACACGAACAACAATCTTGGGATCAGTTTCGGGTGATGAGTTTATAAAAATCACAACAATTGGTTTGATAGGTAAAATAGGTGATGGATATGATTCTAGAAGTAAATTGTTTCACATAAGGGTCATAATGAGGCATACTAATGTTGACACATTGATAGATAGTGGATCTCAATCTAACTTGATTTCATAGGAAGTGATTAAACAATCAGGATTAAACACTCAGATGCATCATAAACCTTACTCACTTAAATGGACAAGCAAGAATCATAAATTGCACATAACAAAGAAATGCACTTTTAAGTTTGCAATTTCATCAAAAATTGTGGATGAGGTAACATGTGATGTGGTGCCACTCAATGAATGTGGAATGGTCTTAGGCAATCCTTATTTGTATGATCGCAGAGCAGTACTCTACAGGGAACATAATCAATATCACTTAATCAAAGAAGACAATGAATATGTTGTACATGCTCATCATTTAAAAGCAAATCAATATCTACAAACAATGGAACAATTAAGGAAGGCAACTTATGCAAGAAACACACCTATAATTTTTCCAAATCAAGCAATTGATCTTAAGCATGAACATGAGATAGTTGTAGAATGGAAGTTCAATCATACTTTACTTCAAGATACGATAATGTCGTGCAATTACTACGAACATATTAACTAATTTGCAGTCATATTTCTAATGTTATCATTGCTAATGTTTTCAACATGGATGGTAGTGGCTTCAGTAAGATGTGAAAGAGTACAAGTGGCTAACAATGCGTTGTCAGTTGTCATGGTTGTTTTGCAATTTATCTTGATGAGACAGGTGCACAAGACAGAGTTTAAAGACAGAGAACAAGTGGGGTGGCCTATCCCGCACTTGATGTCTGGTTAATACCCTTTTGGAGGACCAAGAGCTCTTAGTGGGGAGGTGTGATCCAAATGGATCTTGAAAGGCTCAAAAATCAAAGTTCTAAAATGTTCAATAAAACAACATGGTCGTGAAGTGCTCATCACAAGCTTTCCGGTGGCGCAAACAGAGTCCCTATGCAAAAGTTATCATAATCCGAAGTTTGGGTCAAACAGGTAAAAATTCAATTGGTCAAGGGACACGTGGCATCTTCAACATGTGACACATGGCAGCTTCTAAATTAGACAAGTGGAAACCATCAGGTGATGACATGTGGTATCAGTAGGTCATGATAAGTGGCAAGGGTTCATGATGACAAGTGTCAAAGTTTTGATAGTCCATGTGGCAAGAGATTGGCCAACCATGGGCTAACACATGGTCCAATCCAAGGGTGACACATGTCACCATGGTCAAGGCCTTAAAAAGGTCTAATTTATATTATTCGACTCCATGGGATTCGATCCCATGACCTGCCTCTTCAAATTACTTAAGCACTATGAGCTAGCCACAAAGGGTGAATTACTACTTTAGAGAAAAAAACCCACTTTTCATACATTTAAACTTAAGCACCTTTTCCAACGAAGGGAGGTGCGCCCCTTAGAATTAGGCCACATGTCCCTCATATGACCACATGAGGGGGGAAGGCGCCCTAGCTGGGGGATTAAGCAGATTTTTTGCGAAATTTTTGGGTTTGACCTTATTTTAGTGGGTTTTTCGCTGATATTTAGTGATTTTTGAGGATTTTTGGCCCTCTAAAGGGGATATGAGCCCAATTTGAGGCCAAAAAGTTGGGGGGAAGTTGGATTTCGACCCCCAAATTAGAATCTATATAAACCAAAGGTTTTTGACAGTCCAAATGAGTTGAGAACAGGAGAAATGTTGTAGAATTGTAAAGCCAAAGACATTTTTTATGCAAGGAAGCCATCGAGGAGGGGAACTTTGCGGGCCAATTCTGGAGCTTCACTCAACCATTTTTAGTGCCATCAGTTGTGTTGGATTCTTGAGGTTGAGCAGAACACAACAAAACTAGTTTGTAATCTATTTGACACTTTTTTGATGTACTTTTGAAGCTTTGAAGAGAAATAATAAAGCCTTACCCACTGAGACAAAGGCCCGGAGACATAGGCAAATCTTGCCGAACTCCGTTAACAAATTTGTTGTTATGGTTTGTTGATTCTTTGCTCTTACTTTCAGATCTGCATTCTTATTATGGATGCCATGTTATATCATTAATTTCTTCCTTTTTCTTCAATTCCTAAATGGTTAATGAACTCATGCTTTAAAACTTAACCATAGTCTTAAAAGATCAATTTCGGATCAGTATTTGAGAGTGTCTCACTATGGTATGCCACTGGATGACTGTGTTGAGTGAGAACTATGCCTACAACATAGTCAGATGCATCAGTCTCAATCTTGAATGGTTGTTGTAGATCGGGAAAGGAGAGTACTGGAGTTGAGCACACGCGATGCTTTAGATCATCAAATGCTCATTCTTGTTCCTTCCCCCACATGAAATTTTCCCTACCACCGCCCTTGGTGACCTGGCCGAGGGCTTATTACATATGGGAGAATCCCAACATGAACCGTCGGCAGAAGTTGGCCAGTCCCAAGAAGCTCCGAAGCTCAGTCAGTGTGGTCGGGGATGGCTAGTCACAAATGACTTGGATCTTAGCTGCATGAACATGTACCATGTGCTCATCAACAATGTAGCCCAAGTATTGGACCCTACTCATTCTAAAGAAACATTTTTCTAAGTTGGCATATAGCTTGTATTGCCATGGAGTGCTCAAAACCTGTTTAATATGCCACATGTGCTCCTCTTAAGTTTTGTTGAAGATGAGGATGTCATCCAAATATACCACCACAAAAGAGTTGGTGAAGGGTCTCAATACATCATCCATCAACCTCATGAAAGTGGTTGGTGAATTTGTTAAACCAAAGGTCATGACCAACCATTCGAAGAGACCTTCTTTAGATTTGAAAGTTGTATTCCATACATCCATTGGTTCAATGGGAACCTGGTGGTAACCAAACTTTAGGTCAATCTTGCTAAAGAACTTTTCCCCCTTGAGTTGGTCAAGAAGGTCATCAATCCTAGGAATTGGGTATCAGTTCCTGACTACGATTTTGTTTAAGGTTTTGTAATCAATGCAGAGTCGTCAAATCTCGTCCTTCTTCTGCATCAGTACAATCAGGATTCCGCAAGGGGAGGAGCTGGGTCTGATGTGCCTGTTTTGAATAAGCTCTTGGATCTGACGCTTGATTTCGTCATTTTCCATCAAAGAGCAACGATAGATTGGATCATTAGGAAAAGGTGCACTGGGAATTAGATCAATTGGATGCTTGACTTCGCAGTGCGTTGGTACCCCGGTGGGTGAGGAGAAGATCTCTTTGTACTCGTCCACGATCCCATCCACTTGCTTCTGCTACAAAGAGAGGATCTATGTATAGGCCACAGATGTGGCAGCGACCTTCTGCTTACTGTGAGCACGGATCATAAAGAAGATGAACTTCCTGGTCTATGAAATGCCCTTACTGCATTTCTTAGAAGAGATTAGAGAAATAGCGGTAGGCGGCACTACCTCTGGTATCATGTATAATTGTCTACCCAAAGTAATAATAACACTACGGGATCTAGACTCATACACATCATGACACTTCCAATAATATGGTTGTCCTAAAAGAACATCACAAAAATTCAAGGGGAGAAATATCACACAATACCTCATCTTTGAAAGGCTTGATGTCGTAGGGCAAACGACACTGTTGGCTGACATAGAGATCTCTTACTTGGCGAAGCCAGCCGATGGTGTAGGGTTGAGGGTGCAGTGTCGTCAGCAGGTCCAACTGCTTGATGACCTCTATTGAAATCAGGTTCTTCTGACTATTGCTATCGACAATGAAATGAAGTGGGCCCCCCTTTACACACATCTGTGAGTGAAAGATGCATTCCCCTTCCTCCAGTTCTTCTGGTTTTCTTGGATGGACTTTGGTGGTAGCGACAGTGGCACTGGGTTCAACATCGATAATCCGCTTCCCTCCTTCGGACTTTGATTCGGAGTCAGAATCAACCTCTGACTTAGAAGCCTTCATCTCAACCATGAGTGACTGCTTGGAGCAACATTATTCAGTGTTGTGCTAAGGGATTTTATGGTACTCACACCATTTTCTTGTGTCCTTCTTCATCTTTTCATTGCCCTTCTTGTGTTGCGGCTTGGACTGGTTGTCTTGAGAGTGGCCATCTTTTCTATGTCCCTTGTTGTGTGGTTTGGGGCCACCATTTCCCTACTTCGACTGTGAGGAATTTGCAGATCCAAACTCTCGCCTCTTTTGCTAAAATTTCTGCTCGATCTTGACAATGTATCTATAAGTCGTACCGAATGAGGTGATGTCCAGAAACTCCATTTATGTTTGAATGTATCTATGCAAACAATCGTGGTATTTGAGCACCATTTGTCGCTCAGATTATTTTATACCCAATTTGGTGTGCAGGGTATGGAAAATATTGGTGAAATCTGGTACTGTCTGGTCCCTTTCTTGATGCATGGTGGTCCATCTAGTGTACTAGTCCTCATAGCTTCCAACATGGAAATATTGTTCTTTAATGGCATTCTGGAAGGAATCCCATGTAGGGGAAACCACAAATATTGCAGTTTCCTCTATGGCCCTTTACTCAAAGTAAGTGTCCTACCAGTCCTTAACATGGGGGATGGCCTTGAGGAGTGCAAAAGTAATATTTTCCCTATCGGAAAAAATTGTGGACCAAAAAATACATTTCGAGCAGATTCAACTATTTATCTACAACATCCACATCTATCAGTCCTTCAAATAATGGAATATCAAAATTAACCTGCACCTTGAAGGGGGTTGCATGGCTGCTTGATGAAGATGCTTCTCCTATGGTAAGTCGCCAAAGGATCTGCGCAAATTTGTCCATCATTTTGTTCCTTTGTTGCGCAAACACTTCCTCAAGCAACATTTTAAAAGGATCTCATGTTCCATCATCTTTATTTTCATCTCCCATGGGTTGTTGTCAGGCTCGACGCAATTGATATTTCAACAACTCAATTGGTTCGAGTCCCAACTTCTTGTACCGATATCTTGTTGGGGACATGCATGAAGAAAAATGAATGAAGAGAAGACCACTCTAATACCACTGATTCAGATTTAGGAGCAGAATGAACTGATTAATAGACTGAATACAATAAACATACATAGATATCCAGTGAACAATATCTTCTATTGAATAAATGAAATACGCTGAAACTTTAAAACTACAGGACTGAAACACTTGCTCGAATGGTGGTAGTTATCTCTGAGAAGAGATGTGGCTGCTACGTGCATCTGTCTGAGAAGAATGATTACAATGAGGCTCAAGAGTCATTTTTGATATGACTCATGAATGCCAAAACCTTAGACATCCAAAAACCTAACCCTGGGAGGTGAAACGCCAAAAGTTATGTGGGCCTCTATGGGTAAGTTGGTACCTCAACTTCTCGAGGTCGTAAATTTTTCATACGACCTCCGTTTTAGGCACGTTATAGCCTATTGAAAAGGTATTTTAGAGAACTACACATTGTGTTCACAAACTTTGACTCTGTTTATAGTTTGATTGTGGCGAGCCAAAAAAACATTGTTAAGGGACCCAAAACGGCCCTGGAAGTACAACAAGATGTGCTGACATGAAAACATACAAAATAAGCCCGTTGGATTAGGTGGGAGGCTACGAGTATCCGCCTGGAATATGTGTAGGGATTCAGATAGCCCAAAACCCACCATTAAAAAGAAATATAGAAGAACAAGTTGAACTAAAACTATCAAGAGGTGCCAGTTGGAATAGGTGGGTGGCCACCAATATCCACCTGGATCAACGATGACAACGACGAAAATTGGTATATCAGACCTTAAGAAAAGTAAGAGATTACTTGGATTTCCTTAAAATGTTATTTTGATGCTTGAAAATCACTAAGAGAAGTGTTTCAAGATCACTAAAGTTTTGATGACTTAAAAGGTTAGGAAGGTTGGTATTTTGACAAATATTTTGAAATTGTGATCTAATCTGGGTAAACACGGGGCATTCTAGGAGAAAATGTTTTTCATCTTCACCCCTCTTTGTATCACAAAGGTGACACATTCTTTCTTGCCATGGTGTTTTGAGGATTTCCCAACACCTAGTTTCACTATGCAATTCATGAGAATTAGTTCTAATTTTAGCAATATTGATTCTCTTCTTTACACTTGTCAAAACAAAT
>JASDQU010312425.1:0-13539 GCA_032191745.1 Picea mariana | reverse complement strand
ATCCTACTCAAATACCACTGACTCAGTTAATCTTCAAGATGAAAATCCAACAGTTATCTTAGGTCCTTTGATAGAAGATAGAGATGATTCATCCTCTCCCTTCTATACATCACTAAACATACATGATAAGGTGTTGCATAATTGTTTGATGGACTCAGGGTCATCTCACAATCTCATGCCCAAAGCAGTCATGGATGAACTCGGATTAGAAATCACAAAATCCTACCATGAGTTATATTCTTTTGAATCTAGGAAAGTGAAGTGTCTTGGGGTCATCAAAGATCTGGTTGTGACCTTGTTTCAGTTTCCCATGAAAAGTGTGGTCATGTGCAGTGGCTGATGTTCCCCCCAAATTTGGTATGTTAATTTCAAGATCTTGGATTAAAAAACTTGGGGGAACTTTGCAGATGGACCTCATATATGCCACCATTCATGTGTTTGGGGGTGAGCATAGAATACTTTATAGGGAAACTCAGTTGGCCTACATCATTAGTGATGAAACAGACCCCACCAACCATGCTATTTTTTCTATTGACACTGATTTGGGATCCAGCCTATTGTAGCTCACTAATACTCCTGAACCTCCTCTTGAAATCAGAAAACAATCCATTACTCTTTGTGAAATCCCTCCTCCAACTACCTTTGTTTGGAAGATGTTCTTTGATGGATCCTCTTCTAAGGAAGATGATGGTGTTGGAGTGGTCTTTGTTTCACCTTGTCAAGAGACTATACCTTTGTCCTACAAGCTAAAATTTGAAGCTACAAATAATGTGGCAGAGTATGAAGCTCTTGTTTTGGGTTTAAGGGTTGCAAAATACATGGGGATTGAAGAGCTATCAGTATTTGGGGATGCATAACTAATTGTACATCAGATAAAAAATATTTATCAAGCCAAACACCTTAGGCTTAAGACTTACAAAAATGAAGTATGGGACCTAGTTGACAGTTTCTTCCTAGCTTTCAACATTTCATTTATTCCAAGAGAGGAGAATACCATGGTTGATTCTTTGGCTGTTTCAGCAAGCCATTTCAGAGTCCCATTGCCACCTAAACTCAAGTATGATATAGGGGTGAAATGTAGACCCTCTGTACCTAACAATATCAAGCATTGGAAGGTGTTTGAGGATGATAATGAGATCAAAAAGTTTCTTGAGTCTGTTGATGAGTTCTCTGCATTACATATTGATCATGATCTTGATTCTGAAAGTAGCCCTCATGCTGATGTATTTTTAAATAAAATTTCTAATCACCATATTGTTCAGCTGCCTAACAACCACATTCCAAAGGGAATAGTTCCTTTGGAAATATTGTTTTATGGGAATGATGTAGCAATAAATTTTAAAGGTTCAACTGATGACATTGAAGTGGATGAGTACAATATTGGTACAGAGAAGGATCCCAAATTTGTCAAGTTGTCAAACAGCTTGTCAAGAGAGAAAATGGCTGAATATGCTAAGCTGTTAAAGGAGTTTGTTGATGTGTTTTCCTGGACATATGATGATCTCAGGACATATGACACAAGTATCATTGAACACAAGATCCCATTGAAGGAAGAGCCCAAGCCATTTAGGCAGAAGTTGAGACAAATAAATCCTATGCTGCTACCCATTATGGAGAAGGAGGTTAAAAATATTTTGGATGCCTAGATTATCATTCCTTTGAGGTATTATGAATGGGTGGCCAACTTGGTCCCAGTAAGAAAGAAGAATGGAGAAATCAGTTGTGTGGATTTCTGAAATCTGAACAAAATCTATAAAAAAGATAATTACCCCTTGCCCAAGATGGAACACATATTAAAAAGGGTGACAGGGGCATCCAAGATGTCTATGATTGATGGATTTTCTGGCTACAATCAAGTTTCTGTTTTACCTGAAGATAAAAAGAAGACAACCTTCACCACTCCTTGGGGTACATTCATGTACGCTAAGATTCCCTTTGGATTGATGAACGCAGGAGAAACCTTTCAGTGAGCCATGGACATATATTTTATTGGAGAAAATGACAAGTTTGTGGTCATTTATTTGGATGACATAACAATGTTCTCACAATCTGATAAAGAAAATTATGATCATCTGAAAAGAGTCTTCTTGAAATGAAGAAAATTTGGTCTCTCTTTAAATCCCAAGAAGTCATTATTTTCCATGAAAGAGGGGAAAATGTCGGGGCACATTGTGTCAACTGAGGGGGTAAAGATTGATCCAAGCAGGGTATAAGCTATCCAATATTTGTCACTCCCTAGATCCAAGAAAGAAGTTCAATCTTTTTTGGGGAAAATTAATTTTCTGAGAAGGTTCGTTTCAATTTTTTTTGTGTTGGTAAAGTTTATCACAACCATGCTGAGGAAAGGAAATGAAATCAATTGGACTACTAAATCTCGTAACTCTTTTGACCAAATAAAGAAGGTCTTGATTGAAGCACCTGTGCTCATCAGTCCCGACTACTCCAAGGAGTTTCTGATTTTATCTTTTGCTTCATTTAACACAGTAGCAACTATTTTATTGTAGAAAAATGTCGAGGGGTTAGAGAATCCCATTTCCTTTTTCAGTAGGGCACTGAGAGATGTTGAAATAAAGTATGACATCATGGAAAAACATGCCTATAATTTGGTTAAAGATCTCAAATCTTTCATATTTTATATGCTACATAAAAAATTCATTGCATATGTCCCTTCAACTTCTGTGAAGGAGATCCTCATTCAGCCTGACATAGACGGAAGAAGGAGCAAGTGTATTGCCAAGATCCTTGAATTTGATCTTGAAATAAAGCCCACCAAATTGGTTAAAGACCAATATTTATCTAGGTTGTTGGATGAATCTAATTACAAAGCCTTGGGGGTCAATTTCATCAACATTTATTCAGAGAATCAACAAGCTAAGTTGTCTGATGAAGATCCTCAAGTCACACCCCCATTAGAAGGATGCACTTGGTACAAGGACATTATATTTTTCCTACAGAAGTTGTAGCCTCCTGATTGCATAAAAAAAGAGCAAGGTAAGATATTTAAAGCTCAAATCAATTAAATATTGTCTGATTGATCAAGTATTATATTGGAAAGAACCTTTAGGAGTGCTATTGAGGAGTATAGACCCACAGGAAGCCCAAAAGATCATGTATGGTTTTCATGACATTTTATGTGGGGGGCATCACTTCTGGAGAACCACAGCCTACAAGATTCTTAGGGATGGATATTTTTGGCCTTGCCTCTTCACTGATGTTTTTTCTAAAATCAGGCCTTGCATTAAGTATCAGAAGTTCTCTGGAAAGTTGCAGCTCAAGTCTTTGCCATTGAAGCCTGTGGTAGCTTCAGGACCTTTTCAACAATGGGGGCTATATTTTATTGGGGAAATCCACCCTGCTTCAAGTGGCCAACATAGATGGATATTGACTACCACCAACTACTTTACTAAGTGGATAGAAGCTATCCCCACAAGAAATGATTCCCACAAAGTAGTCATTGGTTTTCCTGAGGATATTGTGGCAAGATTTGGTTGTCCAAATAGAATTCTCATTGATAATGCTTCAACTTTTAAGGCTGAACCGTTGATTAAGTTTTGTGAATAGTTTGGAATCACATTGATTCACTCTACTCCTTACTACCCCCAAGGTAATGGACTGGAAGATTCCTTTAACAAGAGCCTTATTAAGATCTTCAAAAGAATGTTAGAGGAAAACAAGAAGGCATGGGATTCAAAGCTTAAATTTTCTTCATGGGATGACATCGTGACAACAAAGAGATCTCTTGGTGTCTCTCCTTTCCAGCTTGTGTATGGAGTTGATCCCACATTTTCTTCTTAGCTTGCCTTGCCTGTGGAAAAATTCTTCCAAGATTACCAAGGAGAACTAGATGATATGATTAGAAGAATACAACAACTGGTAGAAGTGCAACAGACTAGGGAGAAACTACTGGACAAAGCACATGACCATCAATAGAAGATCAAGCAAGCTTTTGAAAAAAAGGTCAACAAAGAGGATTTCCAACTAGGATATTTAGTACTTAAATGGGATGCACCTAGCAAAGATAAAGGCAAGCACAGTAAATTTGAGGCCTTATGGATCGACCCCTTCAAAATTTCTAAAGTTTTTTCAAATAACACTTACAAGTTGCAAGATTTGGAGGATGATGAAGTTTTTGGTAGCCCTATAAATGGGCATTTTCTGATTTTGTTTTTTACTTAAGCCATTAGTGGCTTCCCATGTCATTGTAAATATCATTTTTCGTTTGTTTTGGTTTTTATAAGTGACTCCACAATCCAATACTAAGGCACTGAAACTGCAAAAGGAGTTCTTAGAGCCTCACAGGGAGGTCTCTATCCCCCATGGAGCCTATATGTTAACACGAGGATCTGCAGAATGTTTCTTAAGAATCAAACAAAAAATGAGGTTTACCCTCAATTGCATTATGGTGTAAATCATGTGACATTCTGCCCATGATTTCCATAGAGAAAACAAAAATATTGGAGGCCTAAGCAGCTCAAGCACCCTCTCTCCACCTATCACATCTCCCTTCCCGATACCTCCTCTCACCTCCCGATACCTGTCCCACTCACATTCCACTCTCCCTTACACATCACCTCATCCCCTCCTATCACACCTCCCTCATTCCTTTGCCACCTCTGCCTTTCCCTTGCCACTGCAACCTCATCCCAACCTCCACTCCCCAAATCTCTTCCTTCCACATGGTCGTTGCTCACTCGTTGGGCCATGTGAGTTTTCGCCAAGCACCTCACTCCACATCACCCTTGCGCATACGCTATCAGGCTGCCACCTACAAAGCTCGCATTATTCATAGACAAAGACCATTCATGGACTCAAGGCATCATGATGGATTCACAAAAGTCATTGGCATCATTTGAGAATAGTTATGGATGTGAGGCCCAGTCCTAATCCCAATGAAGACAATTTTTGAAGACTATGGGTA
The DNA here is from genome assembly GCA_032191745.1 of Picea mariana. Classification (NCBI taxonomy): domain Eukaryota; kingdom Viridiplantae; phylum Streptophyta; class Pinopsida; order Pinales; family Pinaceae; genus Picea; species Picea mariana. The sequence continues at coordinate 8,621 of JASDQU010312425.1, read as the reverse complement.
GCCATTGAGACCTTGCCTCATCCCATAAATGGAAAACATTGCAGAGAGCAGCCATGAAGGCACACTTACGATCCGAAGCTTCCTTATGGGCAATTTTTCCTGTAAAGCACATAACTATGCCTGGCTCGCGTCTAACATAATGAGGTCTGCACAACCTGACAGAGCGGGTGTTGACTGAAGGATTTGAAGGCAGTGATCTGATCACATTCCTAGTGGTTGCAACATTTTAGTATATATAGGCAGTTTTGATATTTTGTTAAGGTTGAATGATTGAGCTAGGCTCCCTGCTATTTTAATATTTTGATTGAGAACAACTGGTTCTCTGGTTATGTATTTGTTTTTTAAGACATCTTGGTTAATCTAAGTCAACTTTCTTACTCCTTCTTATTTTCCACTCATACTGAGAGAGTTCATGTTTGATTGATTCACATGGATTGTTGTAATTGTATTATGATAAATGTTTGATTATAGTATTGTTATGATTTCTTTCAGCTTCCTTGAAATTTGAATCCAAGAGGACCTTGTGTTTAAGTTTTTCCTCCTTAGGCTAGTGGAAAATCTAATGTTCATAGCAGACCTCTTCACATTTCTCACTAAATATTCCTCCTACTCACCCTTACTCCAACTTACTGACTGAAGTTGATTTAAGACCTCAATGGCTGGTGCATGCTAGCCCATATTTTTGAGTTAGAACATTATTATTATTGAGTTTTCTCTATTTGACCACTCAAAACTCAATTACCTGTGACATATAAACTGATGGGTACTAGGCTTACCTTCAATGCAATCTGAAGGTGACTTCTAGTGCTAACACATTCGATGGGAAATTTTGTTTCATCTTGAAGGATAAGAATCCCACAACCCTGGATCAAGCCAAAGAGTATAATGCAAAAATTGAAGAGAACCTTCTTGACTCAAAGGTTGATCCTTTTTCAGTATCCTCGTGCCAAGAGAAAAGAAAAGACCAAATCCTCTAGCGGAAATACACCGGATCCAATTGCTCTCTTGACTCATAAGATAGACCAGATGAGTACTCAGTTTTTCCAAGATTAGAATCAGATCATGGGTTGATTAACCACCATGGAAAGAAATCAGTTTTCCTTCAGACCTCAGTTTAATAGACAACAAATGGATGCCACAGGTTGGAATCCAAGGCCTCAACAAGAGGAAAAAACTCCTGACACATTGAACTCGGTTGGAATGGTCAACACAAAAGAAACACCATGGTGTTCTCCTTGCCAAGAACCTCACTGGGAGGATGAGTGTCCCCAACCTGATGAAGACTCCTATGATGGTATAAACTTCATGGACTTGATTTGAAACTTCCGAGAAGAAGATATTACCAAGGAACAGATTGATGAAGTCAGAAAAAGAGGAGATAGAGAGGGACGACTCAAAGTATTGAATCAATTAACAAAGGATTAGAGAAAGGAATTAAGAAAAAATGAAGTCTTGATGTACACAAGAAGAAACAATGCTCCAGTTCCTCCACCACAATATTCCACTCCACTTTAGCCAGAGGTGGAATATCCTCCTCCATCTACAAAGATGGTGGTCCCACCACCACCACCACCTCCAGTCAGTGAATTGCTTCCAAAACCAACTTTGACAAAAGAGGAGATTCATTTAAATATATACATTTTCGGCTGTGTTTGGAAGGTTGAATATGACATTCCCTATGATGGTAATGTGAAAGATCCCATCTGTGAGAAGAGAAGTTTTGAAGTTATTGAAAGTACCAACCGAAATGGAGGACCCTCCAATAATGTTGAATACCATGTATCTTGATCGGTAGAAGGATAATAATCCTCCCTTTTAACTCTCTTTGGGGATGAATGGTCTTCGTTTGAACAATTGTGTGCTGGACTCTAGAGCCTCAACCAATGTGATGTATGTGAAATTAATGGAACAACTCGGTTTGAAGACAACCCAAAATTATGGAAATGTATATGGTATTGATTCCAAGAAGGTCAAAGTTTACAGGCTTTGTGAAGATGTTGAAGTTTACATGATTGACTTCCCTCATATTAGCCTCATTATGAACATAGTAGTAATTAATGTTCCGGATGCTTGGGGAATGCTTCTATCAAGAAGTTGGTCTACTGCTCTTGGGGTTTTCTTAGTATGGATCTCACCCATGCACATATTCCTATGGGGGATGACACTTTTGATATTTTATATAGTCGAGAGTGGGTTAAGAAGCATGTGATGGATCCCAACAATCTTGATTACACAAGTGAGTGAAAATTTGATTTACCTCATCATATTATTGAGTATGATATTTGGGACCTTCCTTTTGCATAGGAATATTCCATAGATACACTATTCCCAAGGACAAATGAGTACAAGGAGAAGATTACGAAGTTCCAAGGGAAAGAACCGAGGTCCATCCAGATATTGAAGAAAGGAGATAAAGAGAACAAAGAATGTGAGAAATCCATTAAAGATGCAGTTAACACATAACCTCCTTCGTATCCTTACATCGAATATATACCTTACATCAACTACAGTGAAGGAATTATTTCATTCATGTGGGATAAGAGGAAGGCAAAGCCTAAATACGATCATAAGGATAATAGTTCTTGGCTTGGTCCTTAGATCATCAAAAGAAGTCCGATAAAGAGAAGTAATATTTGATGGCCTTAGACAAGAGAAAGACGACATTACCAGTAGATGGGTCTCTTCTCCGACCCTACATTCAAGAAACTTGACTTCTTCAGGGCCCAGGCCCCAGGGCCCAGGTAAGTAGGTATGTCATCTTGCTTTCTTGCATTTTCATTTTGATTGCTCATGGTAGTTTAGGTGCATTTCATTTTTAATTTTTCTCTTCTTGCATATTGGTTTCATCATATTACATGTTTATTTTGGAAATTAAAAAAAAAAAAAAAAAACGCAAAATTTAATTTTCTAGATTAACTGTTATTTGATGTATATGGAAGAAGGGTGATAGAACCACCCTAGATTTTACATTTGTATGTTTCAATGTAGGCATAGGTCCACCAGGAGATGTTGCAGTTCTCATGCACTCTACGGTGAGTACATGTCCCCAAGTAGGAGCCAGATGTTATCCCTATTTCCCAGGGATAACTAAGGAAATGATGTCTCGAGGCCCTCAGGTTGCAGACATGGAGTAACGATAGGAAAATGGCTGACAGTGTCCACTTGCACAGACAAAGGCCCACCTCACCACCATAGATCTAAGGTTCATCATGAGGGTATCCACCACACCATCTTGTTTATGAAAGACATTGGGTCTTTCTCTATGAGGTACAAGATATGTATTATGGTGAGTGTCATTTCAATATTTGAGGAATTTGAGTCTATTGCATATAAAAGTTTCTTTTCATTATGTAATCTCTGCTTGGAAGTTATGCTCTTTTCCTTATTTCACCTTGGTGGTTGAAATTGCATCCTAGTAAGTGGTCATCCTTCGGGATGGGTTTTCTACTGGGAGGTCCCCTTGACAAGTCACTATACCATTCCCGATCATATTTAACACTTTCCACACTTCATCTCCTCGCCTTCTTATCTTTTGGGATTTTCGAGTGTATTAAACCAAGAAGGGATTGTCCCTCATTTCATGGGAAGAAGGGGATCAAGGTCCATAGGCTTGTAGATGGAAAAAGATAAAAACCAATCTTGAACCTTCTAGATGCTCACTCAAGGATCCTGAGGAAAATGAAATGTCTCTCATACAAAACTGATGGGACCTGTGAAAAATAATAAATGCAAAAATGCCAACCAAGGCAGAGCGTGTGTGGGCAATGTTTTTCATGCTTAGGTAGAAGTCTCACACATTGTCTTAAACTCGGGGAAGAATAATGTGACCAGGGTAGAGTCAAGGTGGGAATTATTTTTCATGCTTAGGTAGAAGCCCCACCTTGGCTTCAACCTAGAAACATCTTAACAAAAGGCAATAAATGGGCTTGGAAAAAGGATGCATTGAAAACGAAGGTGAAACACACCCTCTACAAAGGCACCCATAAATGAGACACTATGATCCCTTGTATGTCATGAATCCCATACCCAAAAGTATTTCCCCCATCCACTTCATCTTCTACACATGGCTTAGAGGGGGTTCCATCTCGAAAACACTCCTTAAGTTAGGGGATGATTCACCCAATAGGTTACTTTATGAACCCTCCCATACCTAAACTTGGAAAGTTGCATAGGGTCTTTGAGCACTTATTTAATTTGATGAGGTAGATTTTGATGCACATTATTAGATGACCCCTTTATTGATTTTATTTACTTGTCATGATATGTTTGACTTGAGATCCTTGGAGGGAATATTCATTGTCTTTGCAGGACCTTTCTTGGTGGATAGTTTTGGAGGAACAAGCCTAGCTTGGGCTTCCTTGGGGCTTGAAGCCCATAGGTTGGATACCATGACCCACACCTTGGGAAAAGAAGGAATATGACCGTTACCTTTAGAGGCAAAAGAAGACACCATGGAGGACCTCACCTAACCCCTACTAGCCCAACATTTTTCTTTTTGAGGCTAAAGCATCACACTTGGAGGGCTTGACATCACCCTAGGGATAAGGTTTTGGTGGTGGAGGCATTGATGATTGTGACTTGGAATTTTGGGAGAGGAGAAGCTCTACCTTTATGGAGAAGACCCTAGCACTTGGGAAGAAGGCCTTTGGAGGCCCAACAATTCATCCCCAAGCTCAATGTCCACCTAAAAGTGTCAAAACATCACCCTAGAGAGGGATGATGCCATATTAAGGTTTCTTATGTGCAATTTTTAAAAGTTAAATTTGATTTTATGATCTAAAGGGGAAAAGTAAGGGTTGTTGACCCCTTACTTTGTGGTTCACTCTAAATTTAAGTAGACAAACACTTTTTAGGAGATTTGTATAAATAGAGATCAAACTCTTGTCATTTTATCATAGCATTCTCACTTGGAGAAACACTCCTTGGCTGAAATTTGCACCCTATTTGGGAAATTTTACCTATCTCTCTTTTCTACTATCTCTTGTGATGATTTTTCTTGGCTATTGGATGAGGAAGTAAGGCATTATTTCTCTTGGAGGCTATTTATTTCTTTTATGGTGGATTTTTCTTGGTTAGAAAGAGTTTATCTTGTTAATGCTTGGACTAGGTAAGGAATCTCTCTTGTTATTGCTTCTTTTCTTGGTTACAAGTTGTTGACGATTAAAATCGCCATGAGGATTTCGCCCGCAAAGTATTGCTAAATCATATTAAGTATAAGCTAATGATATATATAATACTAGTAGGTGGGACCCACTTGTACATTGGAGGATCAGATCTGGTTCGTATTTGATGTTTTTACTGTTGTTTGACACTACTTACAGGTTTGAGAATGATTGATAATCAATGTTGGTTCTATTCGCGAGAAATGAATGATGGATAAGGCATGTTGTGTGTTGTTTTTGTTGCTCTAGGCTCTAATTTCATGTTAAAATGGCTTATGATATCCATTGTTACCTTTCTATTTAATCCTTGAATTATTAATTGTGCCACCTGCAAAAGATACATGTTAGTAACAACAAATAAGAGCAATTGAAAAGGGATAAGAGTAATTGAAAAGGAAGAAACTAGACTATACTAATATGCTACACTATATGCATTGGAATTAAATGGATTGTTGTTAGTCCTAGCTAACAGGGTTAGTGGCTATATGATTTATTGGCTTATATGGAAAAACATGTGATGCGTGCTATGGTGTGGTTGGCATTGGTTAATGTGACATAGAGTGGCGCTTTGGCAAGTAGTGGATGTTGGTTTTGATGCATGGTTTAATTGAATGAATTAATGGATTAGTGGGTTGGCATGTACTAAGGAATTGAATGAATGGAGGATGGAAGCGACGTGCATTTACTGCACATCACTCCATACCCCTCCCACTGGTTGTCACCCTGAATATTGTTCAATTGTGTTCATTGTGGTTAAGATCTGATTTTCAAGCAGAGGAATAAATGCTTGGCCAAGCTCATGGTTTTAAGGTTTTTGGTGGTTATAGGTATGTATTTTCGCCATCCATGAACCTGCTCTGGTTATGAAATAGATATTGGCTCGATGATGTATGGGTCTGTTCTTTCCTTAAGTATGGAAACTGTGTAAATTTGTGATATTTTTCTGGAATGAATGGTTGGTGTGGTTTCATTGCAATAATGTTTGAATTCAGAGTTTCATTGATCATTCTAAGTGTTATAAGCCATGAAGGATCTCTGTCATCCTTATTGGTCTTGGTTGAAGGGTTTTCATTTCGTCTAGATTGGCTGGCTGTCTCCACGCATTCTTATCACAATACCCAGTCGTTTGTTGTTATGGGGTTTGTTGGGTTTGAAACACTTTGTGTTATTGCGTATCGTTTCACTTGGGTATGGGTTCATTCATGTTACTGATGTTTCACATTAGGTTATGATGGTTGTTATGCCAAAGGGATTTCTTAAGTTTGATTGCTATTTCTTGGCTCTGTTTTATCTCAACATTCTTCGGTTGATTGGGAAAACCATGAGGGTTATACCCTGCATGTTCTAAGTGTTGTTACATGACTAGAATGAGGCCCTTTCTCCTCTGTTCATAGTCCCTCCTATCATGGGAATTGTCACCCTGTTTGTGAAGTTATCGGTGGTATACCCTGTGTGTGCATTGTTGGTCTCAAAGGTTCTCATTTGATGTTGGGGGTCGACTCCAATCTCCATGTGTTGGTCCTCAGAGAACACCCTTGACTTCTCAAGCCCGGTTTTGATAGAGGGAACCATTATGTCCTGTCGGGTATGATGTTGGTTGTTATGAGTTGGTGGTGTATTGTCGACAATGTTCTATTGTTGGCTCATCCCTATTGATTAGGTTGACAATGGTTTTGGTTATTATAATAGTCAAATTGATAACCTCAACATGGTTAATTGGTTGATTGGAGAAATGATATTGTACATAGTTGTTGTCTTTCACATTGTGATTATTGAATTGTTAACCCAACATCACTTTTAATTGATTAAGTCACAACAATGCTTCGTGTGTAAGGCACGGGTATGTGTGGCCTTCCTACAACATGTTAGGTTGAGTTAATGATTGTTGTGACTATGGGTTTTAAATTTCCAATGGGAGTATTGGAATCTTGGTGATTATGGCGTGGCTATCCACTGTATATGCTTGGATATTACTTGAGTGCGCCATCAGATATGGTCACGGGTTTTTAAAAAATATGTTTTTTTTGCAATTTGATCGATTTGAGAAATAGAGTTAGGCATACTGTCGATGCCTCCTTGTATTATATTGATAGCTCAACGCCATGATGTTTATATTCAGATTAATTAAACATGTGCAGTCATATAAATGCTCTTGTGTTTTGTTGAATGGTCTTTGTATCCTACATCATCATATAAGTTGACAGGGTGATTGTTGTGCATTTAAATGGCAAGTCGGGATATATTTAGGATTGTGTTTTGATTGTCCACTGTCTATGGTTGGTGGATATCATGCATTATTTCAGAGATGGACATGGATTATGTGACAATATAGTCCCATTATGACTTAATTGTTAAATGAACTTAAGGAATGGAATCAGGTTGGATTTTAGTGTTTGTGTTGATTTGAAGAAATGATTCATGGACAATGTTGATGTTTTGATAGAACATATTGGAACAAGTGATTGTGTGTTCATTTAGAATTTTTTTTAAATATTAACTAGGATAATTGAGAAGAAACAAAACTCTTACAGGTTGTTGTGGAAGGCATATTGTCTTGTTTTGATGACACTATGTTAAAGATCTTATTACAAACAATGAGCAAGTTAATGCACATAATTGATTGAATTATACACAATAGTTTTTAATTTGATCACAATGATTATTTGGTTGGTGTCATTCCTTTTTATGTTTGATATAGAATGTGTTAGCAACATTTCTTGTCTTTGGTATCGGGATACACAATTCTGCAGGTTGCCCGGGGAGCACCCAAGCGTAGCACATAAAAGAAGTCATTTTTGGACTTAAAATCAAGCGAGTGGGTAGTTCAGTCTTCAGCGAATGGATTTCAGTGACAGAGCAGAACATCAATTGATAGGTAATTGCAAATTAACCGGGTTGCATCAAGTATAGTGCTAAAAGTTTTAAAGAAGTCGACGGTCGGAATCCCTCAGGAGGCATTCGCGAAGTTGCGGGAGCCGTTGATCGCAAGCAGTTCGGGCGCAGTGTTGTTTTGCGAGCTCGGGGTTTGTGAGTTCAAAGGGCAGACCATATCCCTTTGGTTGCGCGAGATTCTGAGTTACGAAAAAGTGCCCGGAAGGGGGTCAACCTTCGCTGACCATCGCGTATCAGGACTTCGCGAGGGGAGAATGCCGAAGTTTGATACTCCGACTTGCGAGGTCCTGAGTAGCGAAAGGCGCGAGTACTTGGGCCCTAGCCAATGGTTACATGTGGAGAGCACTGACCAAAGAGGGAGACCTACCCGTATCGCCATCTCGGGAAGCGGGAGTTGAATAAAAGGAACCAAGGGTCCCCGACTCGCGAGTCGCGAAATGAAAAGCGCCCAAAGGTGGGCCCGCATTATCAAGGAGGAGCCTTAGCCGTCCATCTAAAGAAGACACCTAGCGCGTGATTAGGCTCCCCGCCTTCTCGCCCATCGCGATTTCGAAGCTCAAGAGGCAG
>JASDQU010312423.1:0-13539 GCA_032191745.1 Picea mariana | reverse complement strand
ATGTTGTATCTTCATTTTCATTTTCCTTCATGTCCAAATAACTTCATCAATATTCTGGTCCAAAACCCATGACTAGGGTTGACATCAATGACAACAACCAATCTTCCAACAGTTTGGACAGGTTGTTGTGACATGTTATTTGTACAAGTTTGGTGCATGGTTGATGCACTTGTTCATGTTACAGGTTGAGGTATAGGTTGTTACATGGTTGATGCACTTTCTTATGGTACAGGTTGATTACAGGTTGTTTGGTACAGGTTGGTGCATGGTTGATGCACTTTTTTATGGTACAGGTTGATTACATGTTGTTTGGTACATGTTGGTGCATGGTTGATGCACTTATTTATGGTACAAGTTGATAACAGGTTGAGGTATAGATTGATGCATGGTTCAGTTTATTGGTATAGGTTGTTTGGTGCAGGTTGATTGGTTCATGTTTAGAGTAGTATATCTCTTAGTGATAGTGTGATAGTGATTTCATCATTCTACTTATACGTCAGGGTGGTTGGATGGGGCAATGACAGGTGGTTGTAGCCACCTTCTAGTTGTAACTCGAGAACATAGGGGGTTGTAGAATCCTTTTGATTGTAGACGGAGAATTGGGGAGTTGGAGCTTCGCTCAGGTTGTAGCCTGAGAAACTAGGGGGTTGGAGCCTCCTTCCAGTTGCAGCTAGAAAACAAAGGAAGTTGGTACTTCCAATGAATGTAATTCTTCAAAACATATAATAAAAATCATTATGTGGTTTTCTCCCGCTTTGGGTTTCCATGTAAAAACACTGGTGTACTATGTATGTGTATTATTGTTCATTTGTTCATTGTTTATTTACTCTACAAATATTGGATGATAATGGTACAATGATATAACACTTGCATTATATGGTTAAAAAGGATTAGATTGCTCTATTATTGATTCAAACCCCCTCTCAATAATCCAACAACCCTGGTATTTTTAATGTTCTTGAATCACCTGTGCGGCCTCATAATTATGGATGGGGTAATATACCTGCCAATACTTATTCTAGTACCAATAAATGGCCCATTGAACTCCCTCCTCCTCAAGTTCATGTTTTTGCCACAAATGCATATTTTCCTTCTCCTACAATTCACCAAAAACTACCATTTCATATTGTGCTAGAAATTGCTACTAATGCATCTATGCCATCTCCTCCTCCTCCTCCTCCAAAATATCACAAAATTAATCCTTGTGGCTCTCAAGTTGACAAAGTAAAACAACCAATTACTTCTACCAGCATAGCCAAGTCCTCCTCCTTTGCTCACTCCAATATAACATAATCAAACAATGGTAAGAGAAGTTTAAATGATATGAAACAAGAGGTAGCTCAACTGGAAGAAAATAAGTCTTAGTATGAAAGCTTGATCGAGGAAAGGGAAGAATTTTTCAAAAATAAATTCCCTACACTATTTTGATTTTATTTATTATAACATTTTACTATGACCCTATTTTGGGACATATGGAAAAACAATGATATTTATTTTTGAAACATTAAAATATCATGTTTAATTTATGGGAGATACAAGTAATATATTCCATAATGTTTTGAATGCGTCTTTATGGTATGTTATATGATGCTAATTTTTTATATTGATGATTATGTGATGGAGTGACAAGGAAAATCTATAATTTATTATTGAAATAAAGGATGCATAATAGAGGGGGACCCCATCAATTTAGTTATTATAGTATTTATTAATTATCCTTATCATAAAGTCACTTGTCCTATTTATTAACTAAATTTATTTATCTTAAATAACTAAAACTAGTTCAACTACTTGGAGAACTACCTTTTAGATAATAAAAGAAAGAAACAAGGACAAGGAAAGCAAGAGGAATTAGAGAGAAACACTTATGGAAAGGTTTTATCTTCTACCATATTGGGATTTGTAAATTTCATTCTTCCATTTTCTGAGTTATTTAAGATCTAAATCCACTTGTTGAGAGCAAGATCATTCTAAAGGTGGTAAAGAAGAAAGGACTAAGAAGCATTGATATTTGACATGCTTTAGAAGTTCATTCACTTCTCTTGACATTCTGTGTAGTTTTATTAGAATTCCTGAATTAATTTTTAGTTTTGATTAAGATTGATTTGTAGAGTCAAGACTTGATGAGCATGTGGCTTGGTTGTTCTTGTACATTTAAGTCTTAGTAATTTTCTTTCAGACACCAATTTTCTTTGTATGATTGTTAAAATTCCATCCTAGACTTTGAAATCTGATTTTGGTCCTTACCCTCACAGGGGTTTGAAAAGAGGCATTTAGTTGTAAATTATAAAATTTATCATTAATAAAAATCCGTTTTATTCTCAATTGAGACTTATATTTCTTATTTTTAGATTGTATGTATTATTTGTTTCATTCGTTTTAAGTTTTTTTATAATCATTCACACATTAACATTTTTACAAAAACACACAACTTGATAATATCATCGGGCCCAAGAACCCATTTCTTGAGGGTTAATTGATCATTTTGCATAGGTTATAAACCCGGGGTAACATTATTTCTTATCGCAACCTAGTGAGATTCAAAAATGTATGAGTGAGGACTTTCCATTCCTCACCTCAATAGGTGGGAGGACTGATCCAAGTGGATATCGGTGGCTTCCCACCTCTTCCATTGACTCAACTATTCTCTATCTTCTTGGTAGTTTTCCTACAATTTTTTGGGTCAAAAACTTCCAAGGCCATTTTGAGGCTCTAAACGGTGTTTTTTGGACATTCGAGGAGCCAAAGAGGAGTCATGGCAGGCCCTAGCCCTAGTCAAAAGTTGTAATCCCTGGATGTTTCTTTGAAACAAGATATCATGTGCCCCAAACATATATTGTGTGTAAAATTCATTCCCCTGGGAAATTGACGTATAAACTAACCACCCTAGGGCCCACAATACTTTTGTTGCTTACTCTTCTATGGTTAGGGTTTTGATATTTAGGGTTTTTCCCTCTATTTTTTTAGTCTTCATGATAAAGGGCCCTTTTCCACCTAATTGTGATCATGGTTTTTTGAATGAGTGTAGCTAACATCTATTTCTCTTTAAAAATAAACTACCACCATTTTAGCCAGTTTGTGTTCTATAATATTCTACTATTTTGTTCATTAATAGAAGTTAGGTTTCACTATATTTATTTTTTCTCTACTATATTTTTGTTTGTATTTCATTTTGTTCTCAACATAATCCATATCAACTTTGATAGAAAGATGAAACTAAAATCTAAGTAATAAATTACTATCCTCCCCATATAGAATAAACTCGAATACATCCTAATATAGATTAATCCTAGATAGAAGAAAACCTCGATACACAACGAAATTGTGATTGTAACAAGATCCAAACTACATGCAGCTAGGTTGAATAAAAAACTTCTTGATCATTTGGGATGATGAGTATAGGAATTCCCTAAGTAGATTGAGTTTCCTACCTTTTCTTAATATAAATTTGGTTTCCATTTTATTGCTTGCATCAATGGTAGCACTAGAAACTAATAGTTATGACTTGTGCACAATACTCCTAAAAGAATTAGAGGTGTTACAAAAGAACATACATGAAAGGACCATGAACTATTAGAAAGGTATGGAGGTGTTGCAACATGTGTGTAGTTGTGGATCTAAATTTTCATTAGATCTTGGAAGAATAGTGTATCCTCTATTATTTGTTCCACTAAATTGCTCAAACTTCTCCTCTTTTTAAGCTTGTTTGTTCCCTTGTCAAACTCCTCCATCATTTATTTCTTATTTTAAAGCTTCTTGAGCTCCTTGGTTGTTCTTTTTTTTGTTGTTATGAGGAATAAATATCTATGGTTTGGGATAGGACCACAATAGACAGAATGACACCAAGAAATCAACTCAAATCTCAAGTATGCTAGATAAATGGAAATTCCAACAAAATAAAGGCTAGAAGCCTACCTCTTCCAGATGTTCGTAGGAGACCACCATTGAGCTCAAAATACAATTATTGATACCTAAAACTTGTCCTCAACATCCAAGATACACAAGCATATGGAAAATGTATCAAATTTTAGCATATAAAATAGCATAGTCCATCAACATGTATCACAAATTTACCCAAGGAGAATAATATAAACATTTGAAACATATAATTGGCGAGAAAAGAGTATTTCTATTAATATAATAAACATGAGTACATAAGTGACAACTTCTTGTATCAACAAATCTTCAAAACCGAGAAACTATGTCCCTCTACTTGGGCCTTCACTGCTACAATCCTCCACGAGGCAAGATCACAAGTTCTAGGAGTAATTGGGTTCCTCCTTCACAAGGTAGGGAGAGATTGGGGTCTTAACATAAGGAAAGTTCAGACTTAAAGGACTAAGGGATGCAAGCTCAATATGAGGTGAAATTTCTCCTGAGTTTATTTTCTTTCAACCTTTCTCTATTCTTTCAAGGGTTGTATATGGATCAATTTATAGCCTCCAAAGGGAATTGAAGGTTTGAATGGGAGTGTTTATGGCATAAGAAATGACAAGGATAATGAAAACTAAGTCTGCACAGGGAAAGGGAAGTCCACCAAAGCATGGTGCATAGAGAGTGGAAAAAAATTCTATAACATATGCCCCCTAATGTGTGAGGTCATAGGAGCAATCACGATGGACGAAATACATTATAATTCCCGGAAGTGGAATAGTAAGGACCCAGTAGGAGGAACTAGTCACCCATTAGAATATTACAATACATATTGATTTTGTACACATGGATTCCAATTTCAAGTGCAATGTATATCCATGTCAATATATAGAAGATAATTGTTCATCTCCATGAAGAAGTAATACAAAGTAGACATATTCCATAGGTGGTCATAGGCACGAACAAAATACAATGGAGTCCAATCACAAAATCAATTGAAGATATATGTATACAATGGAGTAAAATGTGATCTTCCATGATAACTGAAGTCATATAGGTACTCGTACGATGAAAAAAAACAACAGGTATGAGGTATTTCTAATGTGAGTATGAGGTATTCTACACTAACCACCGATTGTTCAAATCCACATCATGTGAATAAAGCAGTTGAATTGGAACATAATGAGACTTCGTTTGATTATCGTTCATTAAGGTATACCATTAAAAAACATGATAAAACCCATTGATTATGAAAATTGAGTACTCTCGACAAGTATGAATAAAGGTGTTAAGATCGAACACTTGAAAAATCCATCAAGAAGGAAATATTATTGTATTCCCAACTATCGATGACAAGAGAACTAGTCACTGATGACTACAAGCCTCTAGGTACTCTTATGAATCTAGATCTTGATTCCAGAATAGATGATCTAAAGTCAATGTAATGAGATCGACTTAAAGGAGAGCATTAAAGTATCTCTCATCATCCAACACAAGGTACAAGGAAATACTTGATTATTAGGAAGAACTCGGACAAGAAGGATATGCACAAACCAATTACCGTGTGCATCTTTCGCATGCACGATATGAAAGTATTACATGAAAGAGACCCTTTGAGTAACAACCAATAATGAAAAATGTTGATAGAGGTGAGGAAAATACCAATAGGTTCTAATGGAATCTAATACGCTGCATGAATCCCAATGTGTGAATAGATTTATTGTTGTAGAACATAAGGGAAACCACCCATTCAGTGACCAATGAAGAGATCTCATATGTTGATTTCAAGGTCACCTACCAATGATGAAAGTAGGCGTAGGGTGAAAGGTAGGAAAATAGATTCATGTGACTCTGAGATACACTTAGAAAGGGATGGTCGACATGCAAAGTCAAGAATTCTGAGGAATGGTCGACACAGGTTTAGACTCACTTCGAGCAATAACATGAGACAAATGGATTACTCGGGGAGCATAGAATCAAGACTGAATATTGACAAAAGTTTGTGACATAGGAGGAATTGACAAACTCTCCATAAAGACTGGAAGAATAACCATTGAGAGGAGTAAACTCTGAGTAATGAGTTGAACTTCCTGAGGCCATACTAAACCCAAACCTTTGATGAATGGACTCAAACATCTATGCTCTATTCAAAGGAAAAATGACTTCTACCGATCAAAGACAATACTCTTTTCCTGCCCTTATTTTTTGTTTTTTGATTTTTTTGTCTGTTCCATATTATTAAAGCCTGAAAAAGAATAAAAGATTTCTATAGTACAATGGAGGAAACGGGTGTCACAGGAAAGTAAACTAGTTCCAAAGAGAAAGTAACATACCTATGCTCAATGCAAGGAAAGCATGTGTAGGACAAGGACACTATGGAAAATTTTCCTCAAGGGTTAAGGTGTCGAGTCACAAAGGAATAAATTACAAGGTTGGGAACTTATAGTAATGCAAAAGCAAGTGGTTCAACAATGGCATGTTGAAGTTATAGTTAGGCCTAAAAGTATGAGCATTCAATATGAAATGCAGTTACAACTCAACCTCATTTTGAAAACCCCATAAGTAATCTTTTAATGGTGTTCTTTTTCATAAATTTAGTCTCCCAAGCCCGAAAAAGTGTAAAAAAATACTAAGGAGAACTATTCCAGCCAGTCTTGACTAGAGTATACCTTTTTCTTAGTTATTCCATTTGGCCTAAAAAAGGGGTAAACTTTTACTAAATATACGTCTTTTCAAATCCATTTTACAAGTGTGAAATACAACAAGTTCACTCAACAATATATTCAATTTTAAGGAGTGTGAAAAGAGATTAACTAAGACTCGTAGATTTTGTTGTGAGAATCATATAATGGTGGAGTCTTGTAGGTAATGGCCAGAATCTAGATTGAGTTTAAGAAGAATGAAGTTCAAACACAATTTCATGGAGGATCTAAACATTACTCCCAAGCCTAATAGAAAAATTACATCATGGGTGCCAAAATGAAAAGGGGTCCAAGCTAGGATGCCCATGAAAGGTAGGCTCTACCATGTGAATTACAACACTTCTAAAAAACAAAGAAGGTTATGTGTCGCAACTCTGTGGGGTTGATGATAAGATCAAATGATACAAGAAACAGATAATGGAAAAATTCATGGAGGGTAAAATATACCCTATATGCCAGTTTTGAGATCATAACCTATCAAAATGGTTCGACATAAAGAAAATTACCCAAGAAAATGTCTCCATAGTCATGTATATAATATGAAAAAAACTTACCCAGAAGTTAATAACTCCAATATAGAAACCTATGATAAAACATGTGTTAAGGGATACGGAATTTGAAAATAATAAAACTTAAAAGTACAATATGTACAGAGGAGCACACATCCCTACAGTTTATGCATAGTAGTTCCCCAGGTAAATCCCATTGCTAGGTTCAAGCCAGGGGATTCTTTGGTAACCAAATTGTAAAGTTTTGAGTTTAGGAAGTGTTCGAAAATAAAAAAAATCATAGCTTCAAGGATAGCTTCATCTGAAGGAAAATCAACACCCATGAAACTGGGGCTTGACAACTCACAAATAATAGGGCTTGAGGTCTCAAAGAAAATAAGATTAGACTCAAGAGGAAACACCATATTACCCAGGCCCATAGGGGGAGGTTAAGGCTTATGTGTGGGTATTTTTTCAAAATCCAACTACTCACTGGTAGCTGACACAAGATTGGGAGAACCCAAAACTTGCCAAGTCGAGGAGGATAAAATACTTACAGAGGATACTTCATCTAAAAACATCGATGAACACCTATTTTATTAACTCCAACCATTATCTATAAGGGTGCAGAAGAAGGAATGCAAGGCTCTACAAGATCATTCCAATCAAAGGAAACCATTCTATGTCATGGAGGGAGCATACTCAGAGAGAGTGGAATTCCCCCTTGTTCAGAAGGTACTAAACTGGAAATGCTAAGGACACGATCGAAAGACTCATCACTCCCCAAAAGAAGAGTGGGATTGGCCGAAGATTTCATTGACGATGTCACTTCCTTAGAATTGTCACTCTCTAAGAGAAGAGTGGTTGTCACTTTCTAAGAGAAGAGTGGGATCGACTAAAGATTGCATCAACACGACCACTTCCTCTACCTCTAGTTGAGTATGATGAGAGAAGACATGGTCAAGAGACACATCACCCCCAAAAACAAGAGTGGTGTTAGTCGAATATTATATCAGTATAGCCGCTTCATCAACCAAATATTGATTAGATTGCTTGGAAACTGAAGGTGACTCTGAACTAGAAAGGACATCATAAAAGGACCATGCATCCCATACCACGACAATAGCAGGGAATAAACAAGTTAGGTGGTATCCTTTGCAAAGTATACAAAGGAAATTGGGCTTATGTCCTATATGTCTAGGCTTATCAATCATAGCAATGTCCCCAGCATGACTTGTAGTGGCTGGCGACATACTCCCAGCATGACTTGCAGAGGATAGTAGTTGATATCCAAAATGAATTGCATTGGTTGGTAATGTTTGTCCAATATGACTAGGAGTGACTAGAGTCATTCCCCCAACATAAATTGTAGCAATTGGTTTCTTTCCCCCAGCATAAATTACAGCAGCTAGTTTTTTTTCTTCAACATGAATCACAGAGGTTGTTGATGACTCCCCAACATGACTAGTAGATTTTGGTTTCATGAAAGGCTATGAAGTCATCATCCCAAATGGGAACGCTTGCGAGGAAAAAGTGAAATGGTACGGATTACCCATGTGCAGATATACATTTCCCCCCGATCAAGGAACTTCGTGTGGGGGGGTTCCCAAATTAGAAAATTGATTCCACCTTAATGTAATACCATAGGTTAGAGGATGGTTTTCCATAAGAAAATAATTCACAATAAAAGGCATTGTGGACGATGGATAGAAGGACGGGACATATGAAGTAAAAACACCACCCATTTTCCTCTTCCATCCATGAAAATTATAAATAGGATTGGGTCCTATCATAGGAAATGACTGAGGGATATGCCCCCCACTAAATGGGAAAGGATTATAAGGAGGTGATGTGCCCCCCGACCTAAAACTAGCATTGACATTAGATTTCAGAAAGGAGGATGACATGTGTGAAGTCATATTTTACATACCAAAAGAAAAATGATTATGGGCTAGAGGCATCAACTGAGTACTATGAAAAAGAGTCCCCATCAAAATGGTGCTAGGGAGAATGGATATCAATCATGACAAAGTCATACCACTTGAAAATATAAAATAATTTTTCCCCATGGACTGAGCTGAGCTCATGGATTGGGAAATGCTGACTAAGGAAGAAACGGGGGCTCCACTAGCCATAGCAGAGTTTGGATTCGAATTAGAACTTAGAATGGGATGATCATGAGCATGAGAAGTGGAGATGTAAGTACCATGTTTATTAATTATACGTCTTTTAGGAGGTGGTTTTGATATCATACCAAATTGTGGTAATTGATTCAAGAGCCGACGAGACTAGCGGGGAGGTTGGTCTTGCTCCATGATGACTCAAAATGCGTGACGCAAAGAAAAATCCAACGGCCAACTAATATAAAAATATAACACTCCTAAATAAAACTATAATCCAATGCACGCAAACAAGAGAGGGTGGCTAAGAAGGGGCCTCACAAACTAAAGAAGGTATGCCTCTCCCGAGAGGGGATTGACACTGCCAAACAATAGAGTGGAGGTAACAGAATTAGTTGTAAGGACCCTCATGGGCTTCACTGCGTTATCAATCATACCCCTCCGAAGATAAAATCTTCCATAAAATTTGTGTGTTGTTTGATCCCTATCTGACTCAGGATACATGTAGAATAACCCCTGCAAGTAACATGTGTGGATACCTAGGATAGGAAACTAAGACCACCATGGTACAACCAATGCTCGAGAAATCTATCGCAGGCCAAGTCCACTGTATGGGTGTTGGGCCCTTCATTTTGATAAAATAAGTTGCGCAATTTATCAAGGAGACAACCCATCAAGTGAAGAAGGCCGAGAAAGGAAACATGTCACATAAATATGTTGGAACAGAACCCAGTCTGAAGCCAACGCAGAATCAGTTTTGAGACAATACTGTTACAATAGAATCAAGAAGAGAAGAGGGTCTATAGTTTCTCAAGGAGGAAAAGAAAATTATTGTATGGAATTCTATGATGTATGGTATTTTATTTTAATGTGTGGGTATGTGAAAGATAGGAGAGACAAACAAGAGGCAAGAACTAGACCTGTACTCCAGATCTAGAATGTAATTTGTAAGGGAAGAGCTCAAACTGATTACTATCAGTTGTAGTATTGTAGTGAGTTGTACCTATTGATATCTCTATGTTGAGTAGGGTAGATGATTAATGTAAAGCTGTGAATTCTCATTGTCCAAGACTTCTGATATAATAGAAAGATAATGGAGATCAAATTTTGAAAATGCTTCTAATTTATATTACTTTTTGTATCTTTGAACTGCCATTATGTTGTTGTATGTTATGAATTACATGTATCTGTCACCTCTGGATGTTTTTTATAGTCCCGTTCTCATGTATCAATGTATGATGTGTTAAGGATCTGAACTGAGTAATTTATCTTGTGTTATAATGGTAACATGATAGATGGGTTATAGATCTGTATATAATTATTCTTACCCTTACCTTGGTTCTTCTATCTTGGTTGTGCTTTGGGTGAGACTTATTTCCTTTCAGAAAGATGACAATGTCAATACCCTACATCGGTACCCTTTTGTTGGTAACCTGAAGAGGATCCTAGTCTGACAACTTTGCACTAACAAAATAGTTTTGTTTTTGGGACCCTGATTTTACAAGGGAACCTGTAGGGAGAATGCCTCCGAAGATCCACAAGTATGACGTTCGACAATGGTGGGAAAGTAAGTGTGATGCATTCATATTGAATTAAGTGTAATTATATAATTTGAAATGGGACGCCACCAAGGATTTTTTCTTCTACTCAGAAAGATCAAGCAACCAGTATGATATTTTCTAGGTAGAATTCTTAGAAAAGTTGTTCCAATGGATAGATCACCTACAAGAAGCACCAAACTTCAAAGAATGGGTTATAGAAATTGGTTCTTGGGATATATAGAAGATAGTAGAGATTCACCAACTGGATCACTAGATCACTCAAGCGGTGGATTTCTGGTTTGACACATCTTTGGAAGGCTATATCATCGAGTTTGTAGTGGAGAACCACTAATATTTTTCAAGAGCCGAAGCAATATTCAAGAAAGGGCCACATGAAATATTGTTGAGGAAGATTCCCCTTTGGATCAAGGTATTTTTAGTGGAGGAGGGGATGCTAGTTGTTCCCTCATGTGAGATGGCAGCCTAAACCCATGGGCTCGTGGTGGGGTGATCTTGGGGCAAGTTCATGACCTAAGAAGGGGAACGAGTTCTTTGATAGATGGGGGAAGAGAAAATAGAAAGAAGCGATCACGCCCTGAGGAGAGCCGTCATAGTTCAGAAAATGGTGGAAAGGAAAGGTAAAGAGAGCGGTGAAGTAGCTCAAAGTGTTGCAGAAAGAAATTGGACCCGAAGGAACGAATGAAAGAAGGTCATAGAAGTTGCGGAAGTTGTGAAGACAAGAAATACTAACCAATATAAGATTGCAAGAAAGAGAAGCGAAGAAGGAAAGACGTCCCATGGAGAGCATATGAGATAAGGAAGGTGTATAAGAAAGGTGTATATGAGATAAGGAAGGTGTATGGATCTTGTGGAAGACAGAGAAGATATGGTCCTTCTCCAAGGAGGAGTTGACCATCAAGCAGAGCAGGTTTCTCTGGTACAAGAAAATGAGACCCCCCAGATCAAAGAAACTTTCCCAAAAGTCAGTGGAACCAACCTCGAGTTTCCCATCCCCCAAGTGCCTTCAATAACTTTGGTAAGGTCATTACCTTGTTGACGACTATTTTTGTCAACATGACTTAACCGACGAAGCATTGCTAGGCTCCCTTTCTAGTCACACTACTTGCCCAAGTTTTGCTTGTCCTCATTAAATGTTTGTGCATTGTTATTAGTAAATGTTTTATGACGCTTGAATCTTTTGTAAGTAGATCTATTTAATTACTCCTCACATTATTCATACCCCCTTATTTCGCCAATGGCACACATGTCCAAATACCCTTATGACGCCATTATTGATCCATGCACTCGCCTTACTCACTAGGTAAAAGAGAGACTCAATAACTATTCTCCAAGGTCAGTTATGGTCATATTTCAAAAACACATACCATGCTTAGTGATATTGACGATGCAGAGAAAAAATTGAGTGCAAACCATGGAATGACGCCTCATGTTTTCGAGCACTTGTTTACAAGGATCTGTAAGGAAGACGATGCTCGAAAAGAAGAAAAATTGAATTTTGTTTGCAAGTGCTCCTTTCTAGAAATATACAATGAGAAGGTTGCAGATCTCCTGGAGCCATCGTCAACAAATTTACAGATGAGGGAAGATGACAAGAAAGGAGTATACGTTGAAAATCTTTCAGAAGTCGAGGTGAAAGGTCTCACTGATGTTATTCGGCTACTCCTGTAGCGAGCTGCCAACAGGAAAGTCGCAACAACTAATATGAATCATGCTAGTAGTCGCTCACATAGTGTATTTACTTGTATAATTGAAAGCAATTGGGAGAGTCAGTCTGCGACTCATCATATATTTGGACGCTTAAATCTATTTTATCTGGAAGGTTCAGAAAGACAGAAGAGTTTAGGTGCTGAGGGTGAGTTCTTGAAAGAGGCCTCAAATATCAACAAATCACTTTCAACTCTTGGGCTCGTAATCATGAATCTTATAAATATTTCCAATGGGAAACCACAACATGTATCGTATCGTGACTCCAAACTTACATTTCTCCTCCAGGATTCTCTTGGTGGAAACTCTAAAGCGACTATCATTGCCAATGTCAGCCCTTCTAATTGTTGTACAATGGAGACACTTAGCACTTTGAAATTTGCACAGCGAGCAAAGTTTATTTGGAATAATGCTTCTGTAAATGAAGATGCTACAGGAGATGTTATAACGTTGAAGATGCAAATTCAACAGTTGAAGGAAGAAGTTACTCTCCAGCGTGGTCAGCTAAAAGGAGTGTCACCCACTCAAGAAGATCATTGTGGAAGCATGACCTTGCTGAACTCTCTAGGACCATATGCATGGTGATAAATTGTGAAGGACAGAGAAATGCAGAGAGAAAAGAATAGTATATTCAAATGTATGAAGAAGTACGGAATAGAACTGAAGAGATTTAGAAGTCGTCCTAACAATAGGAAATAGCTGAGCTTATATATGCTCAAAGCAAGATAGAAATAGAAAGTACAACTGTCCAGTACAGCTGGCAGTGTACGGTTAGTCTGTTGAGGATACAATATATTTAACACTCCCTCTTAGACTCAACAGTTACAATCAGCAGCACTGACTATGCCTAAGTGCTGTCTCTAGAAATCAAAAACTGACTTTCCTAGTGGCTTTGTGAAAATATCAGCAAGCTGGTCTCTAGAACCACAAAATTGTAGTGCAATGTCACCATTATTGACTAACTCGCGTATGAAATGAAACCGAGTGTCAATGTGTTTACTCTTCTTATGGAAGACATGGTTCTTGGATAATGCAATTGCTGATGTGTTGTCACAGAAGATAGGAGTTGGATCCTTCTCTGTTTGTGACA
>JASDQU010312422.1:790-13539 GCA_032191745.1 Picea mariana | reverse complement strand
ACTATGGGGGAATATGTAATGAATATTCCAATGATTTATATACCCATGGGTGGTGTTGATGTCATACTAGGAATCCAATGGTTACAATCGTTAGGAACAATGACTTTTAATTTTCAAGAACTTTTCATGAAATTTTCATTGGAAGGAAAATAAATTGAGTTAAGGAGTATCACAAGGAAACCCAGTAAGGTGATAAGCTATAATGGTATGAAAAAATTAATGAAAAAAGGGCATCGGGGTGTAATTGCACAACTATGCTCAATAGATGTTCAAACATATAAGCCATTTATTCCCCTAGATCTCCAAGGGATCATTGATAAGCATTCCAAAGTATTTGAATATATTCCCAAATGTCTTTCACCCACTCGAAATCATGATCATGCTATTCACCTAATTCTTGGGAGTGTTCCTCCTAACATCAAGCCTTACAGATACCCTTATGCCAAGAAGAGTGAAATTGAGCGTATGGTTGAAGAAATGTTAGAGGCTAGCATTATTAGACCTATCCAAAGTTCTTACTCTACACCTGTGGTAATGGTACTCAAGAAAGATGGCTCATGGCATATGTGTCCATATTATAGAGAGCTCAACAAGATCACTATTAAATATAAGTTTCCCATTCCCGTCATTGATGAATTGTTATAGGAACTACATGGAGAAATCTATTTCACAAAGTTGGATCTTCATTCAGGGTATCATCAAATTATAATGAAGGAAGAAGATATCCCAAAAACATGATTCTGAACTCATGAAGGCCATTATGAATTTTTGGTCCTGCCTTTTGGCCTTACAAATGAACCTTCCACATTCCAAGGGTTGATGAATTCCATTTTCAAGCCCTTCCTTTGAAAATTTGTGTTAGTATTTTTTGATGATATACTAATCTATAGCAAGTCTNAGGTGCTACAACTACTAAAGCAAAAACAATTGTATGCCAAACCATCCAAATGTTTCTTTGGGGTGAAGGAGGTAAATTATTTGGGTCATATTGTATCTCATGAAGGTGTCAAGGTAGACCCTAACAATATTAAGGCCATGATGGACTGGTCGATTCCTAAAACATTGAAGAATCTTAGAGGATTTTTGGGTTTGACAGGTTACTACCGCAAGTTTATTCGGAACTATTGAAGAATAGAAACAACTTTAATGGAATTAACTAAGAAGGATGAATTTTCATGGACTCCAAAGGCAACTCAGGATTTTGAACAACTTGAAGAGGCGATGTGCAAAGCTCACGTCTTGACCACACCGGTCTTCAAAAAAACCTTTATTGTGGAATGTGATGACTCGGGAAATGGCATTGGTGTTGTTATAATGCAAGAAGGAAGACCCCTTGCTTTTGAAAGTCGTCCACTCAAGGGAAAGGACTTACACAAACCCATTTATGAGAAGGAAATGATGGAAATACTACATGCATTGAAGAAATGGCTCCCTTACATAATAGGTAGGCACTTCAAGGTCAAAACATATCATCATAGTCTTAAAAACTTCTTGGAACAAAGACTATCTTCAAAAGAAAAACAAAAATGGGTGACCAAGATATTGGGTTATGATTTTGAAATCCTCTATAAAAAAGGGAAGAAAAATGTCGTGGAAGATGCACTCTCAAGAAAGGATGAAGGTGTTGAGGCCTTTCTTTGTGCTATCTCAATCATCTAACCTGATTGGATAATAGAAGTGAGGGATGAATGGATGAATGATGAAAACATGTGGACTCTCATTTAAAGGTTGCAGCAGGATTCCAGTGCATCAGATACATATACATGGAAAAAGGATTCACTATGGTACAAGGATCGCTTATATTTATGTAAGAAATCCCCACTCAAAAAAAAGGTACTATTGGAATTGCACACCTCTCTGGTAGGAACGCACTTGGGATTTTTGAAAACCTACCATAAGGTCAAGAAGGAAGTTTTTTGGGATGGCCTTAAAATTGATATTCAAAGGTTTGTGGTAGAATGTTTGGTTTTCCAACAAAATAAGGTGGAAACAATTAAGACCCCAGGTATTTTACAACCATTATCCATCTCAAGTCATCGTTGGGAGGAGGTTTCCATGGATTTCATCACAGGATTACCGAAGTCTAAAGGAAAGAGTGTCATCATGGTGATTGTTGATAAACTGACCGAGTACACACTTTTTTGTGCTCTCTCTCATCCCTTCAAATCCAGTATAGTTTCCACTGCATTCATGGAGATAGCTCATAAGCTACATGGAAGCCCAAAGATTATTGTAAGTGACAGAGATCCCATATTCACTGGACATTTTTGGATAGAATGATTTTCTTGTTTGGTTACTCAAATGGGTCATAGCTCATCCTATCATCCTCAATCTGATGGACAAACCGAGATAGTGAACAAATGTTTGGAAGGCTACCTTCATTGCTTTGTCTCTGATAAACAAACACAATGGTTCAAATGGTTACCCTTGGTAGAATGGTGGTATAACACATCCTTTCATAACAACAAGATTTATGTGGGAGGGATTGTTTGGAGGATTCAAAGGATCCACGGTATTGATTATTGGAGGTTGACATTTCGAGTCCATATCAGGACCCATCATTAGGACATCTAATCCTGGGTAAAGATAAACCTGAAGAGCATAGATAAATAATGAACCTACATGAGGTGGAGAATTCTAAAATTTAGGGTCAACTCTAAAATCTAGAACTATTTTAATTTAAAGAGATTAGGGTTTTAATAAATTATTAATTAAATTTTAAGGTTTATAATTGGTTCAATAAAATTTTAATAAATATTTATAATGTCATACTTAGAGAAAATTTTAATTAATGTAATGGAAAGTAATTGTATTAATGTAATCATAATTAATTTTATTAATTTTACTAATGTGATAATATGTAATGATAAGAATAATTATTCTTATCATTACATATTATCACATTAATATAATTAATAATACAATTACTTTCCATTACATTAATTAAAATTTTCTCTAAGTATGAAATTATATATCTTTATTAAAATTGTATTAAATCAATTATAAACCTTAAAATTTAATTAATAATTTATTAAAACCCTGATCTCTTTAAATTAAAATACTTCTAGATTTTAGAGCCGACCTTAAATTTTAGACTTCTCCACCTCACGTAGGTTCATTATTTATCTATTCTCTTTAGGTTTATCTTTACTCAGGCTTAGATGTCCTAATGATGGGTCTTGATATGGACTAAAAACATCGACGTCCGATAATAAATACTGTGCATCCTCTATATTCTCCAAACTTCCTTTCATACTGCAACAAAAATGACACCATTTATGGCACTCTATGGATACCACCCTCATTCCATCACTTCTTCTCTAAAAGAAAAATCTAAGGTTCAAGCAGTGGAAGATCACATTGAGCATCAACAACAAGTTCTCCAAATCTTAAAGGACAACCTGACCATGGCACATAATCGCATGAAACAACAAGCAGATCAACATCATAGTGAAATAAGTTTTGAAGTAGGGAATTGGGTGTTTTTAAGACTACATCCATACAAACATATGTCCTGCAAGAAAGCCAAGAAGGATAATAAATTATCACCAAAGTAATATGGCCCTTATAAGGTGTTGCAAAAGAATGGTACTATGGAATACAAATTGGAGTTGCCTGCATCTTCATGAGTACACCCAGTTTTCCATGTTTCATGATTAAAGAAGGTTATAGGTGACAAGATCCCAGTTCAAATTATATTGCCATAACTTGACGAGGAGGGATAAATCATATTGGAGCCTGAAGCTATCACTGACACAAGAATTCTCCAGCTGAGGAATAGATCCATTTCAAAGAATCTCATTAAGTGGAGGAAACTACCTGCTGAAGATTCCACTTGGGAAGATGAGTCTTTTATACAAAAGCATCCAGAATTACTCAAGCATTATGGACAACACTTTTATTAAGGGGAGGGGCATGTTAATCCCTAAATAGTGTCACATTACCCCTTAATTGGGGCATATTACATTAGTAATGTTATTTTATTTATGTCGTCTTGGATCCATTAGTTGTAATTGTACCTCCTAGTCTCCTATATATACCAAGGAGACGTTTTCATTTGGAATCATCTGGTATTTGGAAATTTATGTGGTGTATAAGGAGGTTGCCCCCTTGAAGAGGCTTATTATCTGAAATTCTCTCTTTTTCAAGGCATTGAGTATTTATTCTGAGGTTTTTATATGCTATCTTGATATTTGGTTCTTAACAAAGATCCTTTTGCATTTCTGTTGGAAACATCAACGAAAAAGACCTTTATGAGTTGCCTAGAAAAAATGAGTGGAATTGGTTCTTCAAAGTGGATGAGCTTTAAAATTGGATTTAATTTTCAATTTGAATTTCCATTAAGCAGGGTTATGCAAGGAATTCAATCAGTAAACAAGTTCCTTGCATGGATGCACTAGATTTTTTATTTCACCTGATCAAGCATCTCAGAGATCAAGTTAGAAGTAGAGGAGTAAGATCATCATACGAGCATTTTTTGTTTCTTTTAGTTTCTTGGTTTGTAGTAGATCAACATTAAGAATCCATAGCCCAATGGATAAAGCACTGGAACTGCAATTTTCTTGGAGCCTCACAGGTTGGTCTCCATCCCTTCTAGAGACAGATGTTAGCATATAGGATGTGTAGGGGTCAAATTTTTCAAGGAAGCATTCCAAAGAGTGGGCTGCCTAATTTTTTGTGAGAAAATGCAAAGAGGGCATCCTGAGGTAGAAAAAAGGAATTTGGATATGTTATCTTGTGTCGCTACTAGAAGAAGAACCAGGAAAATATGAATACAGGCTATTATGTTTACATCAACATCATTTTTCGACAGTTCACTTTATTTCACATATTTATAAATTGAGTAATGATTTTTGTCTTAAATTGAGGTTACCATATTCATATGACTTCTATAAAAGGTTACTTCATGTTTCAGAAGATTGTAGCAGGTTCTAGAAGGATTTCCCAGCTTGTTGTGAAAGTTTTTAAAGTTGAAATAAATTTTGAATGTAAAAATGCACCTACAGGAAAGTTCGCAATGCTTGTTGTCAAAGGTGTTGTGAATTGGTAGTTTTGGGACAGTTTCTAGCGAATTAGTACACAACAGAGTCATTTTTTCATTATAAATTTTAGATGTTGATATGGGTTCTTATGAAATTTTTTGTGGGGATGAATCATAATATCATGGACTTTCTAACCATAAATCATCCCAACCCAGTTTGTCATTTTGGAGACAAGTTGAAAGCATCACCTATAGGAAAGTTTGCAGTGAATCCTGAAATTACACTACAAACTCTAACAGTCTGATAAATCTGAGTTGTAGGAGGGTTGCCTCCTGTCTGAGGGGGTTATGATGGTTTCCTAGGAGGTATTTGGACATGAGTAACATGTTTTCTATCACCAGATCAAGCAGCATGACATGTTTCAAAAGGGATTTATCACAATAGACAAGATCCAAAAAAATAGGATCTAGGTAGATTTTTTGTTTCACCTTGTTGTAAGAGCTCCTAGAGAAAAGGGAATCTAATGAAACCACTTAGGATTCGACCTATTTAGAGTAGGAAGGAATAATAGACTATAGATAGAAGTTTTTTTAGGGAGGAAAGGGTTCATTTCATGATCCAAGAGAGGAGAGCTTGAGGAGAATTTTAGTTTCTTATTTGTAAGCCTAAGGGCATGTTTGTAATCACATTTTCTGCCATTAAAGATTCATGAAAGATGTTATCAGATTGTATTATTTGTTTTAAATTTATTTTTTCATCCTCTTGCTTGAAAATATTGCAGGTATTGAAGATCAATGGTTGTCCATGGGTAAGATAATTCATGAGCTACAAAGGATTTGCATTGATTTCCTCCTTTCATGATTTATGTTCAAGTATTCTTTTAATTCATTTTGCAGAGAGGATCATTGCTTGATGAATATTCCGCTTAGTGTCATCTACTCCATTCTTTTGTTCATCATTATATATCCCTTTTTTTCTGGTATGCAACTTGATTTCCTTTTATCTATAGGGTGTTTATGACTCCATGCCCAATGGAATGTCTCTACAAACAATTTGTTACCCTCTTTCTTGCTCTTACTTTTTGATCCACCAACCATAAAATTGATTTAATTATTCAAATTATGATGGGTATTAGGATTACACCTACAACAGTCTAGGTGTGAATTCTAGTGCTAACAAGTGGTAAATAGATATTGATTGACGCAACTACCATGGATTGAACAACTCCATTCATTTGGTTAGACATAAAAGTTGACATAAGTCCTCCTGTCACTATTGTTGAAGTGGGGGTTGCAAGGACCCCCAACCTAGAAACTTGTGAAGCCCCATCCATGATGGCCCACTGAAGAGGGTGATTGTCAGTGAAGTTTGACCCAAAATTTGAAATCTACAAGATAACCTGATTGTGGGATCCAATCAATGAAGGTTTGTACGAACGAACAAAACCTTCATCTTCGATATCTGATATGTGTGTAACTCCGACGCAAAAGAAGTAGTTTCTTCAGACTTTATCTCTATTATTTCGATGGGAGTAATTGATAAAAAAAAATGTTGGTCTGATCGAGTCGATACCCCAAAGGAGGTCGCGAAGAATCCCCTTTGACAGGTGGAATACCCTGAATTCTCCTAGATTGACAAGACAATTGATCAAACACTTTAAGTTATAGGCTCAAGGTGACCACCAAAAAACTTACCTAATTTTTCTACATGCACAGAGCACACCACTAGAAAAATCCTAAAGGAAACAATAATCACAAACAACTTCACCAATACTCTAACTCAGGTAGATTGGGTCCTGAGGCCATAGTAGTAACAAATTTAGGAAGGGACCTTACAGACGAAGGCACAGGTTAATTAAGTCTTGTGAACTAGGGAACGAAGGAGTGAGAAGACATTACCTAGAAATCGACTAACTATCCCTTTATGGTGAAAGTACCCACGCTTCGTGGGGCACCCTCCATTGTTACTAAGAAGTGTGATACGACGTCTACCCCAGGTACCATGAGAATATCCCCACACTCACCTATGAGAATCTTATGAATGGCTACTTAGGATATCAACTTGTAGTCAGTGTTTGGGGGGTACAAACAACAGTTAGGATTGAAATTATGGGTAGGGTACCAAAGTCTGAAGCCTCGAAAGCACATCCTCTCATGGAGGTAAAGGAACTAACGAAACCCCCAAAATATGATATCTCCACTACATTTAGTCAAGCTTCATAGGGTTATCTGCTCGACTCTCCTTCATGTGACCTCATGTTTAACCCATGTGTTAGAGGTGGCTCCCAACTATACCTATATGAAATTTGGATTTTTTG
Organism: Picea mariana; assembly: GCA_032191745.1. NCBI lineage: Eukaryota > Viridiplantae > Streptophyta > Pinopsida > Pinales > Pinaceae > Picea > Picea mariana. Next base: position 6,240 of record JASDQU010312422.1, on the reverse strand, counting down.
CTCCCTATATTATACTCCTAAGTTGTTTTTTGGCCTTGGAGAATTAATTCTCCAACCTAAAGCAAGGCCCTAGCCTACGCTAGTTTGTTAACCCTAGAAAATGAAAGGTCTAGTTAATTTTAATTAAAAATTCATTTTAGAGATCTTGTTATTTACTCAGAAGGGGTAATAGATGAAACTAAATGGTTTTTTCAAATACTCAACAAAAAAACACTTAAGAACATAAAATACAAAATGTTGTTATTCGCTGAAAATATGTGTAAAACACTTCAGAAATGAAAGGCAAACTCTTTAATTTTATGATATGCAAGAAATGAAATTTTTATTTAAGATGAGATGCATTACTGATGCTAATTTGTTTCTAAAATTTATAGTAATTGAAAATTTATGGAATTATTTTCATTAAAAATATGAAAATGAAAAAAAATATTATTTTTCTTCAATGATGAAAAATGTAATTTGAAAACTAATAAGCACTATAGAGAAAGAAAACACACTACAAAAGTTTTCATCCCAGCAAAACAATGGCAAGAAATGAAAAAGAATACTAACGTATACTTTCTATAAGTCTTTTTTCTTTTCTTGTTTTAAAAAGGTAAAAGAAATAGGAAAGATTTGAAAAAACAAACTCTATTCTTAAAACTAGCAAGAAACAACAAAAAAAAGGTCAAAAAGAACTCATACCTATAAATATTCACCAAGAATAGCATCAAAATCCATTCTAGATGAAAAGATCCTAGGGAAAAACTTCGCAAATTACCCTCACAAACTTGAAAATAATCCACAAATGAAAAGCACACAAATCTTTTGTTTTATTTATAACAGTCAAACTAAACTACTACATAACTCATCCAACAACATAAATAGAATCTTAAAGTCCTAGGAGAGACCCTGGACACTTATCCAAACACCCTCATACTAGAAAATATTTGAAAAAAAAATTGATAGGAAGATGCACGCGTTTGTTCTCAAGGCAGGTTGAGTATGCACATGGTTGTCCTAACTGTAGGGCGCGTATGTACATGACTATGGTAACTATAGAGCGTGTAATACCCCAGAAATATCAAAAAGAGAAGAAAAGAGGAAACATAAATGGTTGAAGTAAAATGAGGAAATACTCAAGTAATTGTAAGTTATTAATGTATGTATCAAGTAGTAGTCTGAAACAAAAGAAAAGCAATTGAACCAAGAAAACACAACAACAAATCCGAAAACAAACCCATTAGGGAGAATTCCCTAATATGATCGATAGTTATGCTTTCAAGGAAAAGTCTCCTATAGTAGTGGTATTACTGTAGCATACCAATAACCATATAGAAAAAAAATTACTTAAAGAACACTCAACAAAGATATTATAATTGAATTCAAAGGAAATAACTAACAATTGAGAGGAGAAGAAGGATTAACTCACTAGGAGTCCTACGCGTTTTGTTGTTCCCAATTGTCAGGATATCCTCAATCTTTTCCAATAGTTCCTCTGCAACCTCCAAGAATCTCAAACGATCAATCCTACACATAGAGGTAGTTATACTAATAAATACTCGTTAGTCCAATGAAAAATAACATAATGATCAAATAAATTAGTATTCTATGAAGCATATGAAATAATTCAAGTTTAAACAATACCAATATAGTACACTTCAAAGGAATGAGTTTCTTATTGATGAAAAAAATTAGTCAGTTACAAATTGTACATATCCAATGTGTTGCTACCATATTGAAAGAGACTTTGGGTCCCTCCACCCAAGATCATGATATAAGGGTTGGTTTTTACTCTATATTCACCAAGGACCCAAAGAGAATATATGGGGGACTCTTCATCATATAGTTTGGTGATCAGAAAGAGGTGGGATACAACGGTTTCCAGGTCAAAAAACCAACAAAAATAGGGATATGTATAGGCTTACAGACTCGGAAGGGGTAGCCAAACAAGTGTTTTCTATGATGTGAAAAGAATCATTACCATTCTACTTGAGCCAAATTTTATAGTTATGACATCTCCAATTGGTTAGAGATGGTTGATTATGGATAAATGGAGTTAGGTAACTAACCAAACATGTAACTCAACATTTAATTAGAAAAAATATGTTTTTTTAGCATTTATTAGCACACACGTGATTGTCCCTTGAGTATCCCACATAACATGTGATACATGACTATAAGAGCACGTACAAATTCCAAAAGGATGTTTTTTAATAAGGTCTCAAGGAGTATGAGGAAGAATTGTTTGTAAGTCTGATAGGGATTAGGACAATAAGAGCATTAATGCTTCAATGGTGGCAATTGACGCTATAAAAATCCTCCAAAAAACACTTTTTTTGTAACATAATGACAATGAAGGGGTACCCCTAGTTGTAACCCAATTCTAGGAGTCCAATGCAACTGATGGTTTTTCCATCCGAGGCACGAGTAAATTTTTATGGTGAGTTGCAACTTGTATTCTCAAGCCATTCAGGGACATGTTGACAATTTTGTGCAAGGCATAAAATCCAAACTGGGTGGCATAACCAAGTTGTGTAAGCTCCCATATGTCTATTTGGCCAAGGACCATGTGACCATGCTATTATAAAAACATGATAGTAGAGAAAACAAATAAAAAATAGATGTGGAAATAGAACACATAAGATAGACAATACAATAGAAACACATATATACATGGTTCACTCAGTGTAGGCTACGTCCACCAGAGAAATTTCGAGGTCTTTCCTTTATTATTATCCATCAAATGAAAGGATACAACCTACAACACACCCATTGTAACTTCCTCTTATTTACTTCATAGTCTCCTCTCTCAGAATACAATATTCACTAACACATACAAAGTCGCAATACAACACCCTCATACAAAAAATGAGTTTCATATTTTGGGACAAAACCCTAACATAACTTCTATTGTCATATTTGTGACCTTATAATGAATAACCCATATGAATATGAAATTAAAATATTTTACAAGGAAATTCTCCCATACCATGAACCCCCAACAAAAGGGGGATAGGCATACCTACATATGAATCAGGAAGATAATTAGGCGCCATAGCCAAAATATGCTACCCACAATCATCCTGCATAGTGTTATTCAAAATGAACCCATTGTTCAGAAATCACATTGTGCCTCACTGAGAAAAACCCTAGTTCTAAAGAGCCTCCAAGAAAAATGTTTTCAAGCAATGGAATGAAAATGGAGGGGTACCCCTAGTTGTAACCTAGTTCCTCGATTCCAATGCAATTGATGGTTCGTCCATCCAAGGCCCAGTTATATTTCTATGACAAGTTGAAACTTTCCTCCTCAAGTCATTCAAGGACAAATTGACAATTCGGTTTGGGACAATAAAATCCAAACCGAGCATCATAATTGAGTTCTCTAAGATCCTACACATCATTTTGTCCAAGGCCCATGCGACCACGTGTTAGGAACCAAATATCAATATAGCATAGAAAAACCTCAGATTAAGTGCTCAACGCCTTCAAAAAGAGAGAAATGCAAATAATAAGCCTCTTCGAGGGGGAAACCTCCTTATCCCCACATAAATATTCAATTACAAGATGATTCCAAATGAAAATGTCTCCTTGGTATATATAAGAGACTAGGAGGTATAATTACAACTAATGGATTAAATCTGACATAAATAAAATAACATTACTAATGTAATATGCCCCAATTAAGGGGTAATGAGCCACTATTTAGGGCTTAACATGCCCCTCCCCTTGAGACAATGGTTGTCCACAATGCTTGAGTAACTCTGGATGCTTCTGTATAAAACACTCATCTTCCCAAGTGGAATCTTCAGCTGGTAGTTTCCTCCATTTAATGAGATACTCTGACATGGATCTATTCCTCAGCTAGCAAATTCTTATGACAGTGATGGCTTTAGGATCCAATATGATTTTTCCGTCCTCGTCAAGTTCTGGAAATATAGTTTGAACTGAGATCTTGTCACCTATAACCGTCTTTAAGCATGAAACATGGAAAACTGGGTGTACTCGTGAAGATGCAAGAAACTCCAATTTGTATTCCATAGTACCAATCTTTTGCAACACCTTATAAGGGCCATAGTACTTTGGTGATAATTTATTATCCTTGGCTTGCTTGAGGGACATCTGTTTGTATGGTTGTAGTCTTAGAAACACCCAATCCCCTACTTCAAAACTTCTTTCACTACGATGTTGATCTGCTTGTTATTTCATGTGATTTTGTGCCATGGTCAGGTTGTCTTTTAATATTTGGAGAACTTGTTGATGCTCGATGTGATCTTCTACTTCTTAAACCTTAGATTTTTCTTTTAGAGAAGAAGTGATGGAAGGAGGGTGGTATCCATAGAGTGCCATAAATGGTGTCATTTTTGTTGCAGTATGAAAGGAAGTGTTATACCACCATTCTACCAAGGGTAACCATTTGAACCATTGTGTTTGTTTATCAGAGACAAAGAAATGAAGGTAGCCTTATAGACATTTGTTCACTATATCAGTTTTTCCATCATATTGAGTATGATAGGATGAGCTATGAGCCAATTGAGTACCCAAACAAGAAAATAATTATGTCCAAAAATTTCCAATTAAGATGGGATCTCTGTCACTTACAATAATCTTTGGGTTGTCATGTAGCTTTTGAACTATCTCCATGAATACAATGGCAACTGTACCGGCTTTGAAGGGATGAGAGAGTGCACAAAAGTGTGCGTACTTGGTCAGTCTATCAACAATCACCATGATGACACTCTTTCCTTCAGACTTCGGTAACCCTATGATGAAATCCATGGAAACCTCCTCCCAGTGCTAACTTGGGATGGCTAATGGTTGTAAAAGACCTAGGGTCTTAATTGTTTCCACCTTATTTTGTTGGAAAACCAAACATTCTTCCACAAACCTTTGAACATCAGTTTTAAGGCCATCCCAAAAAAGATCCTTCTTGACCCTATGGTAGGTTTTTAAAAGTCCCAAGTTCCCTCCTACTGGATAGGTGTGCAATTCCAATAGTACCTTTTGTTTGAGTTGGGAGTTCTTACATAAATATAAGTGATATTTGTACCATAGTGAATCATTTTTCCATGTAAATGTATTTGATGTGCTGGAATCCTACTGCAACCTTTGAATGAGAGTCCAAAATTTTTCATCATTCTTCCATTCATCCCTTGCTTCTATTATCCAATCGGGTTGGATGATCAAGATAGCACAGAGAAAGGCCTCAACATCTCCATCCTTCATTGAGAGTGCATCTGCCATTACATTTTTCTTCCCTTTTTTATAGACGATTTCAAAATCATAACCCAATATCTTAGTTACCCATTTTTGTTGTTCTTCTAAATATAGCCTTTGTTCCAAGAAGTATTTAAGACTATCATGATCTTTTTTGACCTTGAAGTTCCTACCTATTAGGTAAGGATGCCATTTCTTCAATGCATGTAGTATTGCCATCATTTCATTCTCATAAATGGGTTTGTGTAAGTCAT
>JASDQU010312420.1:1141-13539 GCA_032191745.1 Picea mariana | reverse complement strand
ATTGGATTAAATCCCCATTGAGGATTAATCATGTCATTATAATTATTTTTATTATTAGATTAATCCCCATTGAGGATTAATCAAGTCGATAATTGTATAAGGACCAAATCCCCTTTTGCGGATTGTTCATCGGACAATTACAAAGTGCAGAATAAGAAGTCGGCCCCAGCAATTATAATGGAAGGGCCAGAATTAATTAAAGGTGGATTTACCCACCCAGTGTGAGAGGTTGGCCCTGCCAGATGGTGACTCTTCACACGTGCCAGATTGATATAAATAAGAGGCTAGCGCCTCACTTCTTACACACACTTCACTTGCTCATGATCTTATGAGGCAAGCTGCAATTCCAAGTTGGAGAAAGGAGAAGAAGGGTGGTGCATCTCTTGAGGAGAATTTTTTCTGTATTGGTTGAGTTATCTCTTGAACATTGTATAAGCTATTTATGATAAGGAATTTTTTGCTGGGTTTTCTTCCCCTAGAGGGTTTCCCAGGATAAATGATGTGTCTCTTGTGGATGTGTATTTATCAGTGATCTTGTTCTTATTATGCTCTTATCTTATGAAATGAAAACAACTATAATAATGGCATAAACATTAACACATATGTCTCAGCACTGTTTCAACATATGTCTCAGCACTGTTTCAACATATGTCTCAGCACTGTTTCAGCACTATTTCAGCATAAGTCTCAGCACTGTTTCAGCATATGTCTCAGCACTATTTCAGCATTGTTTCAGCATATGTCTCAACACTGTTTCACAATATGTTTCAGCATATGTCTCAGCACTATTTCAGCATATGTCTCAGCATTGTTTCAGCACTGTTTCATCATATGTCTCAGCACTGTTTCAGCATATGTCTCAGCGTTGTTTCAGCATAAGTCTTATCACTGTTTCAGCATATGTCTCAGCACTGTTTCAGCATATGTCTCAGCATTGTTTCAGCATATGTCTCAACATTGTTTCAGTATATGTCTCATCACTGTTTCAACATATGTCTCAGCACTGTTTCAACATATGTTTCAGCATATGTCTCAGCACTGTTTCAGCATAAGTCTCGCCACTGTTTTAGCATATACAAACTTAACAGAAAATAAACTTCAGAACTAAAACATGAGGATTCTGAACATCGTTTTCAACGCAGAAATAAAATATCAGTAGTATGCAAAACTCAGAAAATATAGACAAAGATTTTCAGTCTAATTTCGACCCTGGAAAAACCCACAAGGGGATGAAATTGTTGAATGCCAATTGAAGGGTCTTTACAATAATTGTGATAACAAATATTTTCTGGGGCACAAGTGTAATGAACAAAAAAAATTTATGGCCATTTCCTAAGATGTTCCTGAAGAATATGTGACAACTCCCCTTATTGAAGATCCCTCCCTTCCCGATGCTACCCAGGAGCTCATTGACCCACCTGAAGTTGACCCACTGATTTCCTTTCATGCCCTCAATAGCTTCTCTCCTCCACAAACCCTCAAGCTCATTGGTTATATTAAGCATAGGAAGGTCATCATTCTTGTTGATAGTGGTAGAACCCACAATTTTATTCATCGTCGCATTCCCAAGAAACCAATTGCTATATTCATGTTGTCAATAATTTTCAAATTATGATAGCCAATGGTGGGTCCATGAAATGTGGTGGGCATTGTGAAAATGTGCATCTTCAAATTGGACATTACCACCTCAAATCGCATACATTTTCCATTGAAATGGGAAGTTGTAACATTGTGCTATGTGTTGAATGGTTACACACTTTGGGTTCTATTCTTATGGATTTTAAGGAATTAATCATGAAATTTCAGCAGGAGGGACAAATGTATCAATTACAAGGTTTCACGGTTGGTTATCCTAAGATCATCAATTCCCATCGCATGGAAAATATCCTCAAGAAAGGCCACTCCAGTATTATTTATCAACTCCATTCTATTCAAGCGGTTGAGACACCCTATGTGCATCCTGACCTCCAAGCTATCCTCTCCACACATCAAATTATTTTTTCCACTCCTCAGGAACTTTCGCCTTCTCGTGGTGTTCATGATCATTACATTCCCCTTGTTCTTGGTAGTCTTCCTCCCAATATTCTCCCTTATCATCATCGCTTTGCCCAAAATAATGAAATTGAGAAAATAGTGCAGGAATTTCTCCAAGCGGTTGTTATCCTCCCAATACCAACCCTTATTCTTCTCTTGTGGTCATGGTACTTAAAAAACAAGGTACTTGGTGCATGTGTCTTGACTTTTGTTCCCTCAATAAACTCACCATCAAGGACAAGTTTCCCATTCTTGTCATTGATGATATTTTGGTTGAGCTGAGTGGTGCTCAATTCTTCACTAAACTTGATTTGCATTATGGCTACCACTAGATATCTATGCAAGAAGTTGATATTTCGAACACTACCTTCAAACTCATGAGTGTCACTATGAGTTCTTGGTCATGCCCTTTGTCCTGTGTAATGCCCCCTCCACCTTCCAAAGCCTCGTGAATCATGTATTCCATCCTTTTCTCCATCATTTTTGTCTTAGTTCTCTTTGACGATATTTTCATCTATAGTAAAACTTGGCAATCATATCTTGCCCATGTGGATCAAGTTCTCCATCTACTCTCTCATCACCAACTTTTCCTCAAACACTCTAAATCTGCCTTTGGGACCTCGAAAGTCATGTACTTGGGTCATATTGTTGGCAAGGCTGGTGTCAGGGTGGATCTTGAAAAGATTGAAGTAATTTAGGATTGGCCTCACCCCAAGACTATCCAAAGCTTGCGTGGTTTTCTGGGTTTAACAGGTTATTATAGTAAGTTTTTTTCGAAATTATGGAAAGATTTTTGCGCCTCTCATTTCTCTTCTGAAAAATAATTCTTTCACTTGGACTCATGTAGCTGATCATGCCTTTCAATCCTTGAAGAAGGCTATGTGTAATACCCTGGTCTTGGCCCTTCCTAATTTCACAAAAACCTTTGTGTTGGAATGTGATTCCTATGGGAGAGGAATTGGAGCAGTCCTTATGCAAGAGGGTAGATATTTTGCCTTTACCTCCAAACAATTGTCAGAACGCAATTTGGGACAATCAAGGCAGATCATCAAAGCCTCAAGTATTTTCTGGAGCAAAGACCTTCCTCCCTAGAGAAACAAAAATGGGTAACTAAGATCGTTGTATATGATTATGATATCATTTAAAAGAAAGGAAAATAAAATGTGGTTGCTAATGCTCTTTCTCGAAAATATGAATATGAAGAGTCCATTTTCTCCCTCTCCTTCATTGTACCATATTGGCTCCAAGATGTTCGCCAAGAATGGCTAAAAGATCCTAAAATTTCTCATATGATCCAACAGTTGCAAGCTAATTCTCCAATTTCCATAGGGCACTCTTAGCAGAATGATGAGATTCGCTACAAAGTCCATTTGTATTTAAGTAAACAATCACAACTTAAATCCATGGTGCTTTTTGAGCTTCATGCTACAGCCACAGTCAAACGTTCTTTTTTTAGGGATGGTATGAAAAAGGAAGTTCACACTTTTGTGGAAGAATGTGATTTTTTTCAAAACAACAAGGGAGAAATAATCAAAGCTCTTGGGACACTCCAAACTCTTTTGATTCCACCCACTATTGTGAGGGACATCTCTATGGATTTTATTGTGGGATTACCTAAATCAGGAAATAAGTCAGTCATCATGGTGGTCATTGATCTTCTCTTTCCAAGTATGCTCATTTATGTGCTCTTCAACACCCATTTACCGCATCCATTGTGGTTCACCTTTTCATGGATCATGTCTTCAAGATTCATGGCATCCCTCATTCTATTGTTTCTGATCGAGATCCCACTTTCACTAGCATTTTTTGGCAAGAAATTTTTAGGCTACATGGCACCCAATGGCATCTCATAACCACCAATCATCCCCAGATTGATGGTCAAACTGAAGTTGTCAACAAGTGTTTAGAGACTTATTTGAGTTTTTTTTCCTCTGAAAGGAAAAATCAATGGGCTCAATGGTTACCATTAGCTAAATGGTGGTACAATACCTTTTACCATACAACTACTCGCATGACTCTTTTTGAAGCAGCATATGTACAAATGCCACCTTTTGTTCTCTCCTACATGCTAAGTGTCTCGAAGGTCGAGGTGGTTGACCAAACACTTCCAGTTTGAGAGTATATTAAATCCATACCCTCAAAGAGAATTTGGTCATGGCTCAAAGGGTGTTTTTGACTCTACTCTTGATTGAATATCAGTTGAGGATCTATCATCTGACTTAGATTCCTTGCTTGATTTTTCGAAAGATAATTTATTGTTTCCCTTGTTCAACTCTATTTTCTTTGATTTACTTCTTTTGGATATATTTTTCAATAATATATCATTCATCTCTTGTTGTTCCTCCTGCTTTTTCTTAATTTTTTAATTATCAGCCTTAAAATTCTGAAGTTCCACTATGAGATTTCTCATAGTTTCTAACACTTGCGAGATTGAACTACTATCACTTTTTTGTTTTCTGGTTGACATTTCCTTCATGGTTAATTTCTTCTCCTTTATGTGACATATTGTAAGATTGAATAATATCGTGTCACTTTAACAATAATTTTGTTTTAACTTTTTTAGTAATTAAAAAAACACAATTATGTTTTATAATTCTATTAACACCCATAAGGTCTAGTGTTGTCAACCTGTGCTCTAATACCATATGTAATATACCTACTGAACTATTCATCCATTCTTATTCAAACTTATGAATAAAAAAAAATTTGTTGCCATCATTCAATAACTTCAACCTTATATAATTTTAGTATGATTTTACAAAACATAAATGTTTATCTTGTAAGGCATATATAACAGATAATTTGACTTAAAAACTAGTGATTCCATTTCTTTAAATTATGCTCAATAATCATCACCAATAGATTTTTAAAACTTGCTTTGAATAAAATGCTTCCTAGAATTATATTCTACAATCCCTTGTAGGATTACAAACTGCTACTTCGTTGTTACTTATACAACCTATCTATCTCCTATAAGGATTTTTATACTCTCTAGGCATGGGGTAACTTACACCTTATAATTACTTCCTTCTCATCACCTCGAAATATTACCCTGTATATGACCATTTATTTGATTAACCCATCTTTGTTAATACCTACGCTGTATCCATTTAGTGATTTGATAATGAAAAGCGTGTTTTCCTTCCAAAACATCCATTCTAAGTTTTATCTCCTCTGGACCATAACACAGTCCCCTATTGTTTTTACTTCTTCCATTAAAATTTTGTTTTCTCTCGAACTATTTTGCCTCTCATATCGGGGGTATCAAATATTTTTTTGAAGTCTGTAATCGAATTCTTTCGTGGTATACTCTGTGAGGAAAAGGATTATCTTTTCAATGGCTCGTTGATGGAATTCATCCTCTTCACTACTCACACACTGGACTCCTTAAACGACTTAGCATCGTTCCTGTATATATATATATATATATATATATATATATATATCGTTTCTCATTTAAGAATTTTATTTAATCCTCTGTTCTAAAAAAATTCTTTTTATTTTATCTCCATTGACGATAGTATTACCATCTATTTTCTTGAGTTTGAATAGAGTGATCTCCACTCTCAATTTACTGAGGATTATCTTCAATAGTAAGAACTCTCCTATATAGTTATACTACGAACCTCATGAATTTTGCGATTCACAAGGAAAACTCTCCCAAGATGTCGTGGAGCGGTAATTAATCCATTATTTAAAAGAACCTGGTTCAAACTGAAGTTATCTCTGGCCATAGTTTCTTGGGTTTTTATCAGAATAATAAATCTTATTTTATTTAAATAAAAGTTACCGTTATAATTTAATATTTCGAACTCATCCATTGTTATCGTTCTAACAATCTTAGTCTTTTACTTCAATTCAGATTTAGAGACATTATTTATGATGCATTGCAGTAATATTCGTACAAGGTCTCTTTAATTTATATGCTACCTCGTCCTAAGTAATTTAAGATTCTGTATACCCGAACAAGTAATTTTATCTCCGATCTTTCGCACTATCCTTCTTGTAGGAGGTTACTGAATTGATGAGTTCGGTATTATACAATGACATTACCCTTACTGTTGATTATGTTCATAGAATTTCATGGTTTAATGATTCCTTCGTGTATTTACTGTCTGTGCCAATTCTGTATATGTGATCAACTTATTTTTGCATAAGTTATAAAGGATTTATTTTCCTTCTATCCCAACAGTATTTTTGTCTTTAATAGCTGCATAACATCTATAGTGCTCACACAACAACTTCTTTTATTCCTTTCTTGTTCATCAATAGATAATTTCCAATCATTTCCTTTCTTTCCACATGCTCACGTCCTGTCTCCTCACACATGTGTATATATTTTTATTTTCCCAGGTATTAGTCTTCCCAATAACTTTTTTCCTCCTTGGAATTTTTTCATCTTGGAAAATCCATGATTTTCAGGGTGTGTCAATCACCAAAATTGACTTTTGACACATGTCCTTTCCTGCCTAGGGTTAGCTGCAACTTTTTCCCCACTCATGGATTCATGATCATCTCTTTTAACTTGGATTTTCCTTCCATCCCCTTTATTAATTAAATAAAAATACTTGTCTCTTACATATGTCCACATTAAAGGACACTTGGCAACTTAGTATCTTGCAAATAATTAAATTAACAACAATTACTTTTTCCTACAAATCCTAATTTCGAATTTTTCCAGTAAGGAAATTTATTAACGTTCTAAATACTTTATTTGAGGGACATTACAGGATAGGTAAATCAAATGGAACACTATTTCTCTTTGCACGATATCACTGATGAGTTGGCCAAACTCTGTTATGGTGTTCTCTATCTAGATATTGAACGATGGAAATGGTGGTAATGGAGAAAAATGCACATGAAGGTTATGTGACTTGGACACAATTTGTTGGAGAGATTTATGAAGGATTCGACACCGGAACCGACTGATGGGTAGAATATGTGCAAAACTAGTCTTGAAATTTCCTAAGAACTCCTACTAAAATCAAAGCAATAAAATTACAAACTCACAAATAATAATTGGTTCTTTTGTTCATGATCACTAAGGGTTAATTTGAAATGTGAGTTAAAAGGTTGAATGAAACATAAATTTCAATAAGGAAATGAGCTAATAAGAAATATAGGAAGGCATTGCAGACATAGTTTAATTATGAGTATATTTGTGTGATGATTGTTTGTATGGCATGGAAGATGAAATATCAATCACTCGTGTTGTTTTTTTTCGCATTTGTATATGGAACAATCATAGATGACATATTCAAAGTAACATTGCTTGCAAGTTAATTACAATGAATTCTTATTCTACAAGAAATCGAAAGAGATCATTTAATTCTACAACAAATAAATGAAAGTAATAAAATAAACTTTTAGAATTACCTACAGAAAGAGAACATAGACCGAGGGGATCCTATTATATGTTGTTAAGGAAAACTCATATTGTTTGAAAGATCTAACTCATAATTAAAGAGACTATTGCATTGCATTAATGCTTCTGTACAGTTCAGAAATTACAAGAAGTTTTGGTTCATAATAACAATACTCTTACTCTCATTGATCTTTGTATTGTTGTTTGAGGATATATTTATACAAAATATTCAATAACAAAATCTCGAATCCTACACCTAATCAATCATATCCAAGATGGATTGTTCACATTAATAAAATTGTAAATCAGTGGCTATAGGAAAATATGGGAAATCGTGTTATGAATAAATGCTCATACATCCCATGTATTACACTTTTTGGGAATATTCCCAAGAGTTTCAACTAAATGGGAACGTTCTATAAAAAAACCCACTTTCTAGATTTTTGAGATTCACCATTAAATGATCTGTGAATATCACTGCTCAAAAATTACAAATTATATTATGTTTTACAAAACTGATTATAGGAAAATCATTTAGATATTCATTCCAACATTGAAAATGACTTCTCCATGATTCTATGGATTTAATCCTTGATATTTTTCTTTAAGTGAACATTATTCCTCGCTCGTGATATCAAATTCTTGATTCTTTGAGAAAACTAGCAGATTTGCAGCTAACTCTGTGAATTTCCTATAATATCTTTCTGAAGATCTCCTATAATAACTTCCTATGGATTTCTTGTAATAACTGCAGATGGTGAATAGGTAAATCACCATGTCCTAATGTTGATGAAGTACCTCCAGGTGGAATTTTTCCTTATCAGCGAGCAAAAGTATGCTAATCACCAATTCCTATAATAACTGGTAAAACGTGGTTAATTCCTGTAATCACTTAAATTCAAGTACTTTTGGTGAATAAATGACTTCTAATACTACTTAATATACAAAAATAAGAGTTTCGTAAAAATAAAAACTTATTACCTTATTTGTGTTGATTCCATTATTCAGGTGAAAGTAGACAAAATGAGGGGTTTCAGATAAAAAAATAGAGGTGAATGGGATGGGTAAAAATAGTCAAAAATAAAACCCAACATCTACCCCAAACAAATGATTTTTCATTTCTTCATACATTAGTATGCTTTGGAAAATCTTGATCAAAATTTCTCAAAACTATATTTGTTGCTTCTCAAATGTCCTCTAGTGTTGGAATAGTAGATGTAGAAGAAGCCTTGCTTTTGGATTTGTACTTCTTGAGCATGTCTAACAATATATTGCTATGTTGCATTGTATTTGGATTCTAAGCATACCACTTGCTTTCATCTTGCTCCAGGTCTTTATATTTCTTTTTGAGTCTCTCATATTGGTCCCAAATTTAAGTACTTTGCTCATTAACCTTTTTCATTGTCAATCCTTATGGCCCTATATTTTTTTCTTTAAACTACTTCTCTTCCTTTTTTTTTTTAAATTTGGAAGTTAAAGAATCAATAGAAATATATGCAATGATAACTTGAAATTCTTCTTCAAGAATCTCATCATGGGGAATTTCCTCATAAACTGACAACTCATCAAGAATTTGTTGTTCATTAAAAATTTATTTTTTTCATAAATCTGTGATTTATTTACATCCTCCTTAAATTTCATTTGAACTCCTATTTTATGTTTATTTTTCTTTCCTAATTTCAAAGGACTAGCGTGGATAGATGACTAAAAACTTTGTTGGTTTCTTTTTATCCCTACATCCGATAATAACATGTTCAAGATTTTCCTCTGTTTCAGGATTTACATGATTTTTTATATTCCTGGAATTATCATGCACTTACCCTTATTCTTGAAAGTTGTTTCAAAATAAAAATTCCTTCCATGTTTGACTTAACTTATTCAATTTATCTAAAAAAAATCTTTACAACGGTATGATGATAACGAAATCTATCCGTTATTAGGAAGATTTTTCTGCATTTCTACTGCCATTTTCCTATTTTTGAAAACAAAGTGTTGGGTGTCAGTTTCAAACCCTCAGGGAGAGAATAAATGAAGGATAAGCATGAATGAAACACTAGCATAAATAAAAATAAAATGAAATGAGAAAAGGAATGCAACGTCAACAAGTTATGGTTATGGTTATCGTTAATCCATAACAATTCAAATTTTGATGGTTTACTAAAAGACCATTTACCTTGGATACGAAACCTACCATTACTAGGAATTTGATGATGTTGAATATGGTGATTTTTAAGATTCCTGAAACAAGTGTTTATGTTTCTCTATAATATTGTTCAACTTTGAATATTCTGCACATTTTGTTGAACTAGTCTTCAATTACTGGAATTCCTTCTTTTATTATAGGAAATGACTGTAATTTTCTATGGAATTGAATGAAGTATTTTATTATAGGAAATTTATGTTGATTTGTCTTTATTGAAGGTCTCAAAACTATCGTTTCTCTCCCCTCACACCAATATATTTTCATGTCCTCATGCAAAGGAAGGAATATGATATGTGCATTGATACTCTTTAATTGTACTTGAGGAATGAGTGCACTTCTTATTCTCTTGAGGTGGTTGTTCTGATAAATTTGAATTTTGTTGAGGATGATTTCTTGGAGAAACTTGAAACAATATTTAACATCCTGCTATAAATGAATTGTTGTTACAAAGGGATGAAATGCTATTGTTGTTGGAAATTATCTTAACTTACAGATTTTCAAGAATCTTTTAATGGTCACTAAACTTCAAGGTCTTCATCCACATCCATTCTTGTGCAACCTTGCATATGTGAATAAATGTGTTTGTGTTGAAAATAACATAATTTATTGGATTACCAACCATTGAGGTCGGTCGTTAACCAATGAAAGGTAGGCCACCTTTGATGTCAATGGTTATCAAGGCACTAGGTACATTTTATTAGTCACGAATAGATTTTTTGATTTCAAGTGGGCTATAGAATTCACCTACTAAGAAACATTGTTGTATTTCCTTAGAATATGAAAATGATACCTGCCATTGAGGCATGCATGCTCCAGGGTACCAAGACTGTCTCAAGTTTTAAACCCATAAAATGTTCTATAGTCAATGGATTGAAAATTGTTGGAAGGAGAGCGTTAATGTATCTCCCATAATACAACTAAGCACATAAACAATAATTTTGAATAATGAGAAAACTAAAGAGACATCATCAACATGATTTATTTGGAATCTGTCCAACTAGTTGCCTTATTTTTTACTAGAACCCTACTAGGTTGTGCCAAAAAAATTGGTTTTCACAACAAAGCTTATTTTTGTCTTTATTTATTCGTTTTCCTATGCTACCCTATCCTACTTGAAAAAAACCATTTTTTCAAGTATATGAGTATTTATAGTGCAACCATTTATGGAGCAAGATCTTTATCATAACCATATCCATATCTGAAAAATATACCTTAATAAACACTAGGATATGAGAGGCCAGTGTTTCACATGGATTGAGTGCCAAGAATTGCTGAAGAATGGAGTCTCAGGGCTCGATAAATGTCTTGAACTAAGATTCAATGTAATCTCCATTTCCTAGCCTTCCTTGTTCAATATCTTCCGTTACCATGCCATGCAGGTGTTTTGAGATGTACTCCTCATACAAAGAATCTAGTGACATGCATGCAATAAACTCTTCAATTTCATGTTCCAACATTTTTTCTTCATCAACTAATGTACAATATTCTAGTTCCTCTTTCTGGATTCATTCATGGGTTTTCTAGTCTTCTTAAAAAGAAATTTTCTCTTTAGTTATGGCTCTAACATTGGATTGGGTATTGAATAAATTCCTTGTAGTGATGATCCCTTCTTTGCTCAACAATTTATTGAAAATATTTAAGTTCTTTTTCTAGTCAAGAGGTTCTTCTCATAAATGGATTAGTGCATGGGGGTTTTTACGAAAACTAATAATTTCTCTATCTTAAAGAAATAAATGAAGTCATGAAAACTCACACCACACCAAACAAATTTAAAAAGAAATATGATCATTTACTTGATTTCCCTCATCCTACTAAGACCCTGATCTCACCAGGTTGTATTTTGACCTGAGTTAGCTTTTCTTTCCATGAATACAAAAACTAGCACAAAAATGAAACACACTTATAGTGCCAACATGACGAGGGTTCAGAGATACCCACTAAAGTGGATGTGTCGGGATAGAACCATTTCAGAAATATTGAAGTGAGCCTTTGCATCTTATTGTTTCTCCTCCTCCAAGTCATAAATTTTGGTCTAACAAACAAAACACAAACAATAATTTGAATAGCAGAAAATGAAAATCAAGAAAACAACATAAATCTTGTGATTTCAATAGTAATTCCTTTAGTTCCTCCCCAACAACGTGTTGTTTTGATATAGTAGTATATATTCCTTAGAATTTATTATCAATCTAGGCAAGTAAACTTATGAGACATGGTCACAATAAGTGAAAAACTTGTCTTGAAATTTCCTAAGAAATCCTACTAAAATGAAAGAAGTAAAATTCCAAACTCACAAATAGAAATTGGTTCTTTTGGTCATGGTCACTCAAATTTGACCTTTTATGGTAGGGAATCAGATCACAAGTAAACCATTCACTTATTCAAAGTTTGTCTACTTTCAAACACACTTTTCTTTAGTCAATCAATATTCAAGGACAACAAGGGTTAGTTTTAAATGTGAGTTAAAAGGATGAATGAAAGGTAAATTCCAATAAGGAAATGAGTTGATAAGAAATAAATAAAGGAATTGTAGACATAATTCAATTCTGAGTATATTTGTGTGAGGATAGTTTGTATGGCATGAAATATGAAATATCAATCACTCACATTGTTTTCTTTAGCATCTATATTTGGAAAAATCATATATCTGTTATTGGATAAATCCGTAGGTGTGGACACTAACCGATCTCCCTAGATCCACCTGGATATAGAACAAAGCAAGACAGAACATGACTCTTTCCCTAGATTTTGACCATTGAATTAAATAGGAGGCAAGAATTAATAACATACCTTATT
>JASDQU010312418.1:0-13585 GCA_032191745.1 Picea mariana | reverse complement strand
ATATGTCAAAACCAGGGAAGGAGCATTGGACAACAGTAAAGAGGGTCTTCAGGTATTTTCATGGCACTACAAATTCTGGATTGTGATACCAAGGAAGACCAGGATTGGACAGAGTGGTGGACATACATGGCTTTGTTGATGCAGGCTGGGTTGGAGATATGGATCCCAGAAGATATACAAGTGGGTATGTGTTTAACCTATTTGTATGAGAAATCAGATGGATGAGAAAAAGACGGGTTGTAGTGGCACTCTAAACTACATAAGCTGAATACATGGCAACCACTCATGCAAGCAAGGAAGCAGTATGGTTATAGAGATTGTGTTCAAGTACTGGGTTGGTACAACAAGCAGTGAGATTAGATTGTGAAAGTCAGAGTGCAATATTCCTAGAAAATAACCCAGCTTATCATTCGAAGACAAAGCATATTGATATTCAGTATCACTTTGTGAGAGACATGGTTGAGGAAAAGAAGGTGTTGCTGGAAAAGGTTGACACTTTGAAGAATGTTGTAGTTTCATTGAAAAATTCTGTGAGCGCAGAAATGTTCTCTTGGTATAGAGTAATAATGGGCATTTCTACCCTAGATTGTTGACTATATAATCTTGTGGACCCCTGGATGCAAACAAAACAACAAGTGGGAGAATGTTGGGTATGTGTTATATTCTTTGCATGTGTGTGTGTAGGCGCGTCAGATTCGAAAACTGCGTTCGATGATCCTTCTAGTAGTGCTCTATGTGTTGTGTACACCGAGCGCTTCTTAGGGGGGTCCCAGGTATGGCCCCCTTTGGTTACGTGTAGCGCCCCTCAAATTTGTTTTGGGGAAATTTTTGCTATTTTTAGCAGATTTTTCTATTTTTAGCGGTTTTCTAGATTAATCCTAGATTAAGGGATTAGGGTTTTTGTATCTATGGAATACCTAAAAAAAATGTATATATTGTATGGTGAATGTTGAAATTTGATATAATGAATATAAGAAAGGTTTTCCCTGGTTGAGGGTTTCCGGTATAAATCTTTGTGTACTATGTGAATGAGCCATTGATTAATTTTTGTTTTTCTTAAGAATCTATATGCATTGCTTTACTTCACAGGTTTAAAACTTACAAATAAAAAGGCCTTCCCATTTGAGATCAAGACCCGGAGACGTAGTCCACCCAGGGACAAACTCCATTATCAATTTTTGTGTTCATATTGATGCTTATGTCTCCTTCTTATTGAGCTTCTCCTTCTTTATGGTGCACTTTAATTTATGATCATTTAATACAATTATTTAATAAGTCGTAATGATGAAAAGATCCCACATCATCTTGGTATCAGAGAATTCATCTTTGAATTGAATTGTTGAGTGTGAATGCTTACTAGGGCCAAACATAAGCAGGGTGAAGGAACACTTAATACTTTCAACCCAGATATTGGACATGCATCTCGAAGGAAGAAAATGGATGAAGAGGAAAAGTGTGATGAAGAGGAGAAAAAATTCCATATGGTCTTCTATCACATGTCATATATGGTCGAGCAAATGTATGAATACTACGAGAAGAGGATGGAAAATAAAGGCAAGAAAAATGAAGCACAAGCAGATAAAAATGCTTTAGTGAACCAAGGGGTTGGAGGACACCCTCTTGAGTCTCCATCTCCACCATCAAGTTCTATCTCTTCTTCCTATGATAATTCTCATCATTATCATCATTCTAATGCTAACCATAAAGCCTCTTTTAAGAAATCATTATTAAATGTTGATGTAAAAATTGCTTTACCTATGTTTAATGGAGATGCTAATCCTGAAACACTAGATAATTGGATCCAACATGTTGAAGTATATTTCCGTGTACAATAGATTGATGACACAGAAGTGAAAGTCAAATTACCCTCTCTTCGATTGGAAGACACTGCTCTTGTACGGTGGGAGAAAAATCTTCCGGACATAAGTAAGTGTGGTACACTTCTTTCCTCATGGTTAGAATTTAAATCAACAATAAGGAAGCAATTTTATCCATTGGGTTATTTACATAAAACAATGATGGAATTGAAAATTTTAAGACAAGGTGAAGGTCAAACAATACAAAGTTTCATGGAGGAATTTAGGAAGAAAGCACTTTCACTAAACATTCCTTTAGATTCCTATGAAAATTTAATGAATTATATTGGCACACTTCACAGTTATCTTCATCACACTTTATTGTTATTTAACCCCACTAATATTGACAAAGTTTGTTTGCAAGCCACACACCTTGAAAACAGAGGAAATAATGTTCATGAAGACCCCACAAGGAATCCTTCCAAGTTCCAACATAATCAGTTTAAAGGAAAGTTTAAAATAAAGGACAAAAATACCACCACTACAAAGAAGAGAGAAGGAAATACATCTTGCACTCATTTCAAGAGGGATGGTCATGATGATGAACATTGCTGGAAACTACATCCAGAGAAAAGACCCAAGCAGTTCTGTGGAAAGGGGAAGACAAAGACTATTGCTATAGTGCAACAAGATCTTGGTTCTGATTCAGGAGATGAGGAAACATCACCGCAAATGGAGTACAAGGTAAAGATTCCCTTCATGCAATTTCAAGTTCCACTAATGAATCTCATGATGATGAAATAAAAAGGAATGAATTATTTCACATAAGGGTTGTATATAAGCATACTAACATTGATACTTTGTTTGATATGGGTTCCCAAGTTAACTTAATATATGATACACTTGTCAAAAAAAATGGGCCTTGAAACAAAACCACATCCAAAGCCTTATCCTCTTGGTTGGGTATGTGACAAAGAAAAAATTAATGTCACCAAGAAATGTAGGGTTAGATTTTCTATTGCTTCAAAGTTGGTTGATGAAGTTGATTTGGATGTTGTTTCACTTGATATATGTTGCATAGTGTTAGGGAGTCCATATCTTTATGATATAAAAGAATTCTTCTTTTGTCATGAGAAAAAATATCACCTTACTAAAGGAGGAGTGGAATACATTGTTAGATCCCACAACATGAAGGTTAACACAACACTTGTTAGTGCAGGACATATGAAAAGACTCATAAACACTAATAAGAGATATGTACTCATGGTTGTAAGAGAAAAGGATGTTGGAACATCCGACGCCTTCTAAGGATGTGATCCTTCCCATAAGAAAGAATTAATTGATATTCTTTCTAATTATGATGAGATATTTCAGGAACAAGATGGATTACCTCCTAAGAGGGAAATCCAACATGAAATAAATCTTCAACAATATTCTCCCCTTCCTAATGTGGGAATATATAGGATGTCAACTATAGAGATGACACAAATCAAGAAACATGTACAAGACTTGTTGGATCAAGGGGTAATCAGGCCCAACTCATCTCCTTGTGGTTCTCCAATTATGATGGTGCCAAAGAAGGATGGCACATGGCGAATGTGTGTTGATTATCGAGCCTTAAACAAAACCACAGTGAAAATTCGATACCCTCTTCCTAATATAAATGATTTACTTGATCAATTAAAGAATTTTGTTTATTCACTAAGTTGGATTTGTGCAGTGTTTACCATCATATCAGGTTTGCAGAACATGAATGGAAAACTGCCTTTAAAACCAAACAAGGTCTATTTCAGTGGTTAGTTATGCCGTTTGGGCTTTGTAATGCCCCAGAGACTTTCATGCGTGTAATGAATGATGTATTCAGGCCATTGTTAGATGAATTTGTAATTGAGTACTTAGATGACATTATTATATTTAGTGGGACTTGGGATGAACATGTAAGACATATAAAGAAAGTATTGGATACTTTGCGAAGGAAAAATTTATATGTAAAATTGTACAAATATGAGTTTGGAAAGAATGCATTGGTGTACTTAGGTCATATTGTAGGAGGAGGACAAGTGGAAATTGATCCTTCCAAAATTGATGTAATTGTAAATTGGCCTGAGCCCACAACTCTAACCGAAGTATGAAGCTTCTTGGGTGTAGTTCAGTACTGGAGGAGATTCATCAAAAAATTCTCATTCATTGTATCTCCTTTGCATGCCTTGACCAGTGTGAAGAACACCTTTCATTGGGGAGGGAAGCAAAAAAATTCTTCTGACACCTTGAAGGAAAAGATCAATAAAACACCAGTATTAGCATTGCCAAATATTCAACAACCATTTGAGATTGAGACTTATGCCATCGGTTACACCATGGGTGCAGTATTGATGCAACATCGTAAGCCTATCTATTACCACTCCAAAAATTTTAATCAAGTTGTTGTTAACTATCATACATATGATAAAGAGTTGCATGCATCAGGTCAAAATGTGAAAAAATGGAATCATTACTTGTTAGGGAAGGAAAAAATCATACATATAGATCACCAACCCTTACAATATCGCCAAGCACAAACCAAGCTGCAACAATCTCGACATTATAGGTGGATGAGTTTTCTTCAATAGTTCCATTTGGTAATCAAGTATAAAAATGGTACAAGTAACAAAGTAGCTGATATGATTTCTAGACCTCCTATTGTTGCTTCTATTGTTTTGAAGAATGCTTCTTTATCTCATGATAGCTATGTTGAATAGTATGTTGTTGATGAAGATTTTAAAGATATATTTGAATAGGTAGAGAACTATTTTCTACAAGGGAAATAACTCTACCATCTTGGAAATCTATGTATTCCTACAAGTGAACGAGTCCATGTAATACAAGAAGCTCACACTTCTCTTGTGTTTGGGCATTTTGGGGTAGGAAAAACTATTAGTCATCTGCAAAGGTTTTTTTACTGGCCTTAGATGAAAGAAATTGTAACCAAGTATGTAAAGGGGTGTGTGATGTGCTCTACTTGTAATCCCACTAATAGAAAATTGGGGCTGTAGTCACCACTTCCTGTTCCATCTCATCCATGGGAAATTATTTCCATGGACTTTGTAGGGGGTTTAACAATGTCAAAAAGGGGTCATGACTACCTGTATGTAGTAGTGAATAGGTTTAGAAATATGTGTATCTTGATGCCATGTAAAAAGAAGGTCATTGCTGAGGAGACCGCTAATCTCTTCTTTTAGTATGTCTCGTTCCACTTCGGGTTGCCCACATCCATTATCTCGGATTGAGATACTTGATTTCTTGGAGATTTTTAGACAAGTTTGTGGAGAATGATAGAAACCAAGTTGAAGAGGAGTACGACCTTCAATCCATAGACCAATGGTCAGAAAGATGTTTTTAACCGAACAATGGTACATTTTCGTCGAAGCTACTGCAGAAAGCATCCCAAGTTTTGGGATGACCAGATGCCCTATATTCAACATGATTACAATCGAGCCTTACATTCCTCCACTCAATGTTCGTCATTTGAGACATGTTTTGGATTCTTTAATAAGGTCCCTTTGGACTTGATGTATGGGAAAGGTGTTGATTCAAACAAGGAAATAAATGAAGACATGGACCGCAAGTTCATTCAAAGGATCTAGCAAGTGCACCAAGTAGTCAGGGAGAAGTTGGAGAAAAGTCAAGCACAATATAAGGCTCGACATGAAAAGCATAGGGTTGATCATAAATTCTAGGTTGAATACCAAGTATGGATTCACATCAACAAGGAGTGGTTGAAGGGTGAAGGAAAGAAACACAAGCCTATCTGATATGGACCCTTCACCATTTTGGAGAAGAGTGACACCAATGCTTTTTGTTTAGATATTCTACCTTATATGCATATTTACTTAGTTGTAAACGTAGAAAAATTGAAACTTTTTGAGCCTCTGATGATCATGGATCAGGGTGAGGAAGTTCCATTACCTTCAGTTGATGAGTTTTCTTTTGAGTAGTTAGATGAGTTGAAGGAAGATATCATCCTAGACAGGAGAACAAGGACTTCACGCGTGGGTGATGTCGATTATCTTCGAGTGGGATTAAAGGGCACACATCCAAGCAAGGCAAAGTGGATTAAGAAATACAAAGTGGGGGAACTCTTCCCTCAATTACCTGTTGATTGATAAAGGGTTTTGGTGGTCCAAAACATCTCAGTGCAAAGGCATGATCCAAAAGGATCTAGGGAGACCTAGGAATGACTCATATTGCTTAGAAGTACCTCGCGAATCTTAGAATGGCCTCAACAGATAGAAAAGGGAAAACATTTAAGGTCCTCAAAACTCAGAAAAATTAGCATCATTGAGAAGAGCATGTCACAAGATTTCCAATGGTGTAAATGGTTTGTCAAATAGAGTCTAGATGAAGAGGTTATGGCCAGTCAAAGTTTGGCAAACCGGGGACATGTGAACATCCGTACTGTTGATGTCAGCGATTGACTGGAAATGATGATGTCAACAAGACATAATTTTGATATCAAAGTGCCACGTGGAATCCCCACAGGCTGCCACGTGTCAGGTGGATTCTGCATTTTCAGGGTGCCAAGTTGGCCAATGGAAAGTTGCCACATGGCACCACCCAGGGGAAACCACGTGGCTCAATCAAAACATGAAACACAACAGGGTGATTTTAGTGCCAGATGGGAATATGACTGTGTATTCGGCAGCCAACAGGAATGTGCCACATGGACCAATCTAGAGGCACCACATGGCACCCACAATTTTTCCAATAAGGGCTAGGATCCAAACAGTAAAAAAAAAATTGACTGGTTGTAGGACCGGCTGACGCCGGATCCGATGGCTGAATTTCATGGCCTATATATATATATGTATGCAGGTGGTACATTCGGTGATGGGTACTGACTAACTGACACCAATTCTGGCGGTGGGTCCGACGAACCCTGCCATAATTTTCAAATCACAACCAAACACTAAAACAGGTTGGGAGGGATCTGAACCCCAGACCTCCTGAGACCCTTCACCTTATTAATTTCCAAATTTACCAACCGTCCTACCAGCCATACATTGGTACATCCACCAACAAAAAATTACTTAAAGTCATTTTTTTCCAGTGCTAAGGGGGGGCACCCGCCAATTCATACCAGGCAAGGAAATCAATGCAGAGTACAATTATTTAATGTAGGTTGCATGCACACAAATTGAGACGAGAGTTTTGATGTGCCTGAGAGTTCCAATGTTAGATTGAAATGTGGAGACATTCATTTTTGGGTAATTTGACGCCACAAATTCAATGGTGATGTCTATTTTTTGATATGAGCAAAGCTTCTGCAACTTATTTCTAGAATTAGGTATACTTATGTATTTTTCCAATTTGTTTTGTTGAGTTAATAAAAAGCCATACCCATTTGAGAGCAAGACCTGAAGATGTATTCCACCCAGGGACAAACTCCATTATCAAGTTTTGTGTTCAGATTGATGCTTATGTATCCTTCTTATTGAGATTATCCTTCTTTATGGTGCACTTTAATTTATGCTCATTTAATACAATTCTTTAATAAGTCGTAATGATGAAAAGATCCTGGATCTAGTGGACTTATGAATTCCAACAATAAGTATTTTAGAGAGTGAAAAGGAACCCTAGTGAGCTTCAAAAATACCACAATGACCTACAGAAACCATAGAAGACGAAATCTTCAGAAACCCTAGAAACCCTAGGGATGAAAATTCAAACTTCTTTGATTTTCAATCTGAGATTTGTAGGTGGTGCACTGGAATAGGATGTACTTGCGTGTGAAGAAATTAGGCATAACATTCCAAGGGAAAGTTATAAAACTAGCTTGACAAGGAAAAGGGTAAGGGCCATTTTGTAGTTCCAGCAAGAAGATGACAACTACATTAGAAAGGGATGGATTAGCTTGTGCAATGGCTCTTTAAGGAACATTGTTCTGATATGATGTTGAATTTTTGACGTTAGCTCAAGCACATGTAGTTTCTTTTCAATTTAGCATGAAATTGAACCATAAAAAATGAAACAATACAATAGCTACAGTAACCAAGATCACAAGAAGAATAACCATGCACAAGACACAAGAAGTTATCCTGGGAAAACCCTTCTTAATAAATGGAAAAACCCAACAACCCTTTTACTATATTGCCAAAAGAAGAACCTTCACACCACAAACCCTAGTGCACACAAGAGGGTGGTTAATGACCAAGAAAGATAACACCTAAGATAAGTGCACACTTAATCCCTACAAGTAGGAGTTGAGAGAATGATACAATGAAGAGTGAGTGATCCACAATGGGGATCTAGCTCTCTTATAAATACAAGACCTGGTTCAACAAATATAAGTGTCTATTGGCACAATAGGGCCGACTTGTACAACTCAATAATATAATTAATCTTTCACATAATATTAATTATATTTACATAGTGGGGCCGACTTGTACCCTTTACAATGGAAATTAGTGTTTCACAATAGTCTTACTCTTTGACAATATAGTGACGGCTCTCACACACATCCTCTAGTGCTCTGCCACTAGGGACAAGTTGTTGGGTATGTGTTATATTCTTTGCATATGTGTGTGTGTGGGCGCGTCAGATACGACAACTGTGTCTGACGATTTTGATATTTTTAGCGGATTTTGCTATTTTTAGCGGATTTGTAAATTAATCTCGGATTAAGGGATTAGGGTTTTGGTATCTACGTAATACCTAAAAACATTGTATATATTGTATGGTGAATGGTGAAATTTGATATAATGAATATAAGAAAGGTTTTCTCGGTTGAGGGTTTCTGGTATAAAATCTCTGTGTACTCTGTGTATGAGCCATTGATTATTTTCTGTATTGCTTAAGAATATATATGCATTGCTTTACTTTGCTGGTTTAAAACTTACATGTGGTATTAGAGCTCGTGTTTGGCTTCAGAGGGACGCCTTTGTTGTTGAGGGTTTGGCTTAGTCTTGATAGATCAAGTTTATCTTGGGTCTATGATAAACCTGGGTTTAGTGGGAGCTTTTGCAGTGGAGATTCGAGTATAGAAAGAGGAATGGTGAGCTCATCTAGAATCAAGATAGAGAAGTTCAATGGTAAAAACTTTGAGCTATGGAAGCTCAATATGGAGGACCTTCTTGTAGACAAAGAACGATGGATCGTTGTGGATCCTGGTACACAGCCTACTGGTACACTGTCTACTAGCACACAGGCTACTGCTACACAACCTACTAGTACACAGATTACTAGTACACCAGCTACTGGTATGTCGAAGGAAGATTGGGACAAGTTGGATAGAAGAGCAAGGAGCACTATTTGACTCTGCCTAGCAGATTCAGAGTTGTTGAATGTCTCAGGAGAATCTACAGCCAATGAACTATGGGATAAGTTGGGGAATTTGTATCAATCAAAGTCCCTGGTAAACAAGTTGTTTCTTTGAAAGAAGCTATATCATCTTAGGATGGAAGATGGAGATTCTGTGACAGAACATCTAAATGTCTTTAATACTCTGGTAAGTCAACTTGGCTCTATTAATATTACGATTGCAGAAGAATATAAGTGTATTACTTAGTTATGTTCTTTGCCAGACTCTTGGGATAATCTGGTTGTAGCAATAGGTAGTACCACTCAATCTACATTGAAGTATGAGGATGTAGTTGCATCCTTGTTATCTAAAGAGATGAGGAAAAAAAGCATGGATGGTCACAACACAGATACTTTATTTGTAAGAGGGCGTACCTAAGACATGAACCCTGGTAATCCTTCGGGGTGGAGATCTAAATCTATAGGAAGATCTAAGTCTCCAGGAAAATCTTTGAGGAAATGCTAGAAGTGTGGTAAAACAGGGCATTATAAGAAAGATTTCAAGTCTAAGAAGGTTGAAAAACCAAAGGGATCTGATAGTACCTCTTCCACAGAGGCGAAAACCTCCACTAAATAAGGAGGTGATGTTTACCTAGCATCTACAAGTACACATGCAGACCATGATGTATGGTTGATCGACTCAAGTGCATCATACCATATGACTTCTCACATGGAGTGGTTCTCTGAGTATGAAAAATATGATGGTGGTGATGTATTCCTAGGAGATGACTTGAAAATAAAAATCTTGGGACATGGAAGGGTTAAGTTGCTGCTAAATGATGGAAGGATTAGAACTCTCCCTGGGGTTATACACATTCCAAAACTAGCTAGGAGCCTAATATCTGTAAGCAAGTTGGGCGATGCAGGAGTGAAAACTGTATTTGAAAAGAACACTTGCAAGATGGTACGAGTGTTGAAATTATTAATATAACTGAGAGGGGGGGGTGAATCAGTTGTGTGTGAGCTTAAAAATTTTTAAGTCTGTTCAAACATTATTAATCTTTCTTCGTGTGGTCATCAACAATATACAACATATGGACAGTAAAGGTAAAGAACAATAGTCACACATAAAGTATACACAGAGACAGATTTTTCACGAGGAAACCCATAAAGGGAGAAAACCTCTTCTTCTTCGAAATGATAGGCAGTCTTTTAAGTTCTGTACATCATCTATAATTGAGCACCAACTCAATGTGAGGCTGCTACCTCTATTTTACAAGCTACAACTTGTTTGAGAGAACCAACTCTCTGGTTTCTCTAGCACCCACTAGAAGGAAGCACCAACTCCCTGAATATTCTATCACCAACTGGATGGAAGCACCAACTTCCTGAATGTTCCAGCACCAACTGGATGGAAGCACCAACTTCTTGTTACACAAGCTCCAACCTGTATAACAGAGAACACTTGTTCTCCCTAGCACCACCTTGCCACCCTTGTTTCTTTGGCTACAACCAGAAGAAAGCTACAACTTCCTATGTTCAAGCTCCGACTTGAACCTCTGAGGACAACAGTCCTTCTGAGCACCTCCCAACCTCCCTAGAATATAAATGGCTAAATAAACATTCAACTTTACAGATAAATCAGTTCTTACCAATCTTTCTTTGTTTTGTAAATCTGGTCTTCTGCACACTGTTCTGTAGCTCTTCTCTTCCTCTGTCTGTTCAGCAGGTATGCTCTGCATCAACTTGTGCTCTCATTTTTCTCTTCTTCAACTCTCTGTTATTATACTATACATTTCATCTCACCCTTCACATATGCTCAATCTCCTCTTGCGCATCCTCTTCGTCTCTATACTAACAATTTCATTCTTTTTCACTTGCAGAAAAACCAACTTGACACAGTCTGTTTCATCTTCTTTTATACACACGAACACACCGGTTCAACTTCCCAACTCCTTAGGAAAAATGATGACAACTGTCTAAGCAACTGAAACGCCAACTGATTGGCAATCATGAGTCCATTTCAATAACGGATTTGTAACTGAAAAGTTAATCTATGAGAAAGAACAGTAACCCTCCGATCACATTCAAGTTTTATCCGCACCGTTGGATGACCTTTATTATTCTTTCCTTTTTAGGTCGGGTTTCGGCATTTCGGCGTTCCTGTGCCCAAGTGTCTCAACACTTCATGTTGTGATCTCCGAAACTCCGAAATGGAGCTTATCTGGACTGACTCCTTTTCTTCCCATGACCAAGTGATGTGACCACATCCTTATGCATAAGGCGCTTTCGCGATTTCGCATATCGCAAATTCTTAATACAAGTTGCTTTGTTTCTTTTGTCTCTCCATATTGCGATTTGTGAAAATCTGACATGGAGTTGAACCAACGGTCC
The DNA here is from genome assembly GCA_032191745.1 of Picea mariana. Classification (NCBI taxonomy): domain Eukaryota; kingdom Viridiplantae; phylum Streptophyta; class Pinopsida; order Pinales; family Pinaceae; genus Picea; species Picea mariana. Next base: position 2,120 of record JASDQU010312418.1, on the reverse strand, counting down.
CGATATGAACTTGTTTCAATGGCTACGATTGGATCACGATATCGCATATTGTGAAATTGAGATTCTTGTTGCATTTGTTTCTTTTCTTCTTGATATCGCGATTTGCAAAACTCCGACACAAGCTATAATCAACGGTCTAGATTCATTCTTGATTCAATGGATGCGATTGAATCGCGATATCGCATATCACGATTTTGGCACTCTTGTTGTCAAGTGTTTTCTTCACTTCAAAGTCCCGATTCCCAATACTCCATGAAGAAAATCAATGGTCCAGATCACTTCTTAACTTAACGGCTTCGATTAGATCGTGAATTCTCATATCGCGATTTCGACATTCTTGTTGTCAAGTGTTTTTGTCACTTCAAAGTCCCGATCCCCAATACTCCATGAGGAAAATCAATGGTCCAGATTCCTTCTTAACTTAATGGCTGCGATTAGATCGCGAATTCTCATATCGCGATTTTGGCATTCTTGTTGTCAAGTGTTTTTGTCACTTCAAAGTCCCGATCCCTGATACTCCATGAAGAAAATCAACAGTCCAGATCACTTCTTAACTTAACGGCTGCGATTAAATCGTGAATTGTCATATCGCGATTTCGGCATTCTTGTTGTCAAGTTTATTTGACATCTCCAACACGCGATCCCCGAAACTCCGACATTGAGTGGAATTAACGGTCTAGATCAAAGCTTGATCTGATGGCTCAGATTTCATCGCGATTTTTCATATTGCGATTACGCCCTCTTCTCCTTGCACTTTAAAGACTGTGCAGGTTCTCCTCGATCCAACGGTGGTCGGATCCTGTGCTCGGATCTGATGGCTGAGATCTGTCTCCCTCTTCAATGATCATAGATTCTTCTTCTCAAGATATTCTTCTCAAACTTTCGCTCATTCGCTGCCTTCGATCATTTGCTGCCTTCGATCATTCACTGTTTTCGATCATTCACCTCTCTGAACTTATCTTCTGTTTTCCTGTCGATTACAAACTTGTTGTTCTCATGTCATATTCACTGTTGCCATCAATGACAAGCATTCGCTATCTATTAACTGTCTGTTAAATATTTGCCAACAATCTCCCCCTTTGGCATTGATGGCAACACAGGCACCCACATGTATTCATATCTTCTCTCCTGCTCTTTTCTCCCCCTTTGACATCAATGCCAAAGAAGAACCAGTCTTCCCCTGATCTATTATAAAAACCTGCTCCCCCTGTCAACTATAAGCATCTTGAAAATACACCAGATATTCAATAAGTACTCCCCTTGACCAGGTGAAGAGATTAGGCACAAGATATTATAACCCCCAACTTTTGACGAAGATATCCAAAAGGGGTTGCTGCTAATGGTTTAGTAAAGATATCAGCAATCTGTTCTGCAGAAGGTATATAATTCAGTTGAACAATGATGTTTGTAACTTGTTCTCTGAGAAAATGGTACTTGATTGGAATATGCTTAGTCTTGGAATGAAGAACAAGATTCTTGGAGATACTAATGGCACTAGTGTTATCACAGTGAATTGGAATGGGATCAGTGTAATTTACCTTCAGGTCTGCAAGAGTTTGTATCATCCATAAAATTTGTGTGCAGCAAGTAGCATCAGCAATATATTATGCCTTTGTAGTAGATAAAGAAATGGATCCCTGCTTTTTACTAAGCCATGCAACTAATGAGTCACCCAGAAAAAATGTTCCTCTACTGGTGCTTTTTCTCTCATCAACACAGTTTGCCCAGTCTGCATCTGAATAAGCAGTTAACTGGAAATTTTGATTTCTAGGATACCACAATCCACATGTCATTGTTCCCTTCAGGTATTTAAATATTCTTTTGACAGCTTCCAAATGACTTTGTTTAGGAGAAGACTGAAAATCACCTACCATTCCAACAGCTTTCATTATATCAGGATGAGATGTTGTGATGTACAGAAGACTGCCTATCATTGAGCGATATGTCCTTTGATCAACATCAGGTGAGATATCATTTTTACTCAGCTTGCAACCGACCACCATAGGTGTGCTGACTGTAGATGAATCTTCCATCTGAAATTTCTTCAATATCTCTTTCAAATATTTTTCTTGAGAAATAAAAATTCCTGCAGAGCTTTGTTTTACTTGTAAGCCAAGAAA